>ML102741.1:0-12035 GCA_003697995.1 Taxidea taxus jeffersonii
ACATGGCGACATGGCGACATGGCGCTCTGCAGCCCACCTCTGTCTCATTGGTTCACTGGGGATAGTAGGCATGTGGCAGAGTAGAAATGAGTTGGTTTGGTGTCGTGGAGCCCCACCCCGTCTGCATCCTGGTTCAGTCGCTTCTCCCTAGCCGATGTGATCTTGGGCAAATCACTTGAACTTTCTGGGTGGCCCATTCTGGAAGGAGAGTTCCTACCTCACAGCAGGGAGAGGGATTAAGTGAGGCCCTGGGACAACATGGCTGTCTCTCAGTAGATGTTCACCATCTTGCCCATACTTCTCTCCTCCGTGCTCACCCAGCAGCAGGTGAGGGGAGCTTCCGACGGCACCGTGTCTGTGGTTGTGAGTGTGACACGGTGCTTCCTGTGTGACAGGCACAACAAGGAGCGCTTTGCATTAATTCACCAATTCAATATTCACAGTAGGAAGTGTCGAGTAATACTAAATACCGGTATTTCTCCCGTTTCACAGATGATGAAACCAAAACACAGAGGGGTTGTGCAACTTGCTCCAGGCCCACTGCCCTCCACAGGGCGCCATCTTCCCTGGGAGAAAGGAGGTGGCTCAGCTCATCCCAGGTCCTCCGCTCCCAAACAGGATCTCTTCCCATTCATCCCTGTGGTAAGTTAGTAAACTCTGGGCTGTTATTCACATATAAATGTCCTCTTGCTGTGGCCTCCAAGCTCTTTCTTTAAAAAAATTTTTAGTAATTCAACTTTATAGCAATTATAAATGAACCTGTTAAAATTTTCTGGACAGTGCCAGAAATTGGATTTTTAAAAAAATATATTTTAGAGGAGCACTGGGGTGGCTCAGTCATTAAGCGTCTGCCTTCGGCTCAGGTCCAGGGATCCCAGGGTCCTGGGATCAAGGCCCGAAATCGGGCTCTCTGCTCAGCGGGGAGCCTGCTTCCCCCTCTCTCTCTGCCTGCCTCTCTGCCTACTTGTGACATTTCTCTCTCTGTCAAATAAATAAAATAAAATCTTATAAAAAAAAGAATGTCATGTATTTGGAAACATATATTTTGTAGACTTTTCAGGTTAGCTTCCTTCACTTGGTAATGTGTATGCAATGTTCTTCCGTGTCTCTTCATGGTTTGCTAGCTCATTTCTCTTTAGTATTGAATAATGTTCCATTGTCTGGATGTACCACAGTTTATTTTCCTCGCTCACCTCCTGAAGGACATCTTGGTTGCTTTTGTGCTTTGGTAATTACAAATAAAGACGTTATAAACATTCATGAGCAGGTGGACATAAGTTTTCAACTCATTTGGGTAAATACCAAGGACCGTGATTGCTATATCATATGGTAAAGAGTATTTTAGCTCTGCAAGAAACTGCCAAACTGTCTTCTAAAGTGGCTGTACCATTTTGCATTCCCACCAGCAATGAATGAGAGTTCCTGTTTCTCCATATCCTCACCGGCATTTGGTGTTTTCAGTGTCTTGGATTTTTGCCATTCTTATAGGTATTGGACAGACTCATGGACCAGATATGTACTGGCATGTCCTCACTGCTTTCACTTACACTTCCCTACTTACATAGGATGTGGAGTATCTTTTTATATGCTTGCTTGCCATCTGTAGCTCTTTCTCAGTGAAGGGTCTGTTCAGATCTTTTGCCCATATTTTGATTGGGTGTTTCTTTTTCTTATTGTTGAGTTTAAAGAGCTCTTTGTATTTTGGATAGCAGTCCTTCATCAAGCATGCCTTTTGCAAATATTTTTTCCCAGTGTATGGCTTGCCTTCTCATTCTTTAAAAGTGTCTTTGGCAGAGCAGAAGTTTTTAACTATAATGAAGTCCAGCTCATCAATGATATCTTCCTGACCCTGTCTTTGGTGTTGTATATAAAAAGTCTTTGCCAAATCCAAAGTCTTGTAGGTTTTCTCCTATGTTATCTTCTAAGAGTTTATGGTTTTGCGTTTTCATTTAGGTTTATGGTTTATTTTTAGTTCGTTTCTGTGAATTGTGTAAAGTCTGTGTCTAGATTCTTTTTCTTTTCTTTGCTTTGCTTTGCTTTTCCTTCCTTTTCTGGCCTTTCCAGTCTTTCTAGCACCACTTGCTGAAAAAGCCATCTTTGCTTCTTTGTCAGAGATGAATTGACAATATTTCCTTGGGTCTTTTTCTGGCTTCTCTGTTCTGTCTCATTGTTCTATTTGTTTGTGCTTTCCCCCATACCACATTTTCTTGATCACTCTAATGTGTGTATGTGTGTGTGTTTTAGATTTTATTTATTTATCTCAGAGAGAGAGAGAGAGAAAGAACACAAGCATGGCGGGGGGAGGGCAGAGGGAGAAGCAGGTTCCCCATGCAGCAGAGAACCCAAGGCAGGGCTCCATAGATCCCAGGACCCTGCAATCATGACCCGAGCTGAATACAGATGCTTAATGGACTGAGCCACCCGGGAGCCCCTTGCTCACTGTAGTTTTATAGCAAGTCTTGATGTTGAGTAGCATTGGTCTTCCAACTTTATTCTTTTTCAATGTGTTGGCTATTTTAGGTCTTTCACCTCTCCATAAACAACCTATTTGTAATAGCTTTATTGAGATGTGATTTATATACGATACAATCTACCTCTTTAAAATGTACAGTTCAGGGACGCCTGGGTGGCTCAGTTGGTTAAACAGCTGCCTTCTGCTCAGGTCATGATCCCAGCGTCCTGGGATCGAGTCCCACATCGGGCTCCTTGCTCGGCAGGGAGCCTGCTTCTCCCTCTGCCTCTGCCTGCCTCTCTGTCTGCCTGTGCTCGTTCTCTCTCTAATAAATAAATAAAATCTTTTAAAAAAATAAAATAAAATGTACAGTTCAGAGACTTTTGGTATCCTACATCATTAATTGCTTTAAATTGTGATAAAATATATATAACTATCAAAAATTTTCCACTTTTATTGTTAATTGTGCAATTCACTGGCATTCCTTCCATGCAAAACATTGTACAAACATTACCACTACCTATTTCCAAAGATTTTTCATGGCTCCAAGCAGAAATGCTGTCCCTCCAAGGCTGAAATTCCCTATGTTAACCTCCCAGGATGGCCATGACAAAGTACCAAAGACTGGGTGGCTTAAAACAACAGTGATTTATTGTCTCTGCAGTTCTGGAAGTGTGGAGTCTGAAATCAAGATGTCAGTAGAACCGCGCTCTCTGACAGCTCGAGGCGGGACTCCTCCCTTGCCTCTTCTAGCTTCTGGAGTTTGCTGGCAATCCTTGGAGTCCCTTGGCTTGGAGACATATCACTCTAGTCATGTAGCTACCTTGTCCCTGTCTTCATATCATCTGTCCTCTGTATCTGTGTGTCTCTGTGTCCAAATGTCCCAGAACATCAGTCATATTGGATTAGGGCCCGCTCTAATGACCTCTACCTCATTCAGTCCACACAGACCCTATTTCTCAATAAGGAGGATAACTCACATTCTGGGGTACCCAGGGATAGGACTTCAGCACCTCATTTTGGGGTGACACAATTCAACACACAATACATAACCTCCTCTTTCTTTGGGGGCATCTGTGTGGAATAGTTGGTTAAGTGTCTACCTTCGGCTCAGGTCATGATCCCAGAGTCCTGGGATCATCCCCGAATTGGGCTCCCTGCTTCTCCCTCTCCCACTCCCCCTGCTTGTACTCTCTTTCTCTGTGTGTCTCTCTCTCAGATAAATAAATAAAATATTAAAAGAAAAATACTCCTGGTTTCTTCCTCCCCCCCAGCCCCTGAAAGTCTTCTATGTACTCTCTGCCACTTATGAATTTGGCTTGTTCCAGATATTTCATGTAAGTGGAATCCAAGATTGGTCTTTTTGTGTCTGGTTTATTTTACTTAGCATAATGTCAAGGTTCATCCATGTGATAACATGTGTTGGACCTTCATTCCTTTTTATGGCTAATATTCCACTGTATGGAGAGACCACATTGTTTACCCATCCATGTTTTTGATGGACACTCAGACTGTTTCTGTCTTCTAGCTGCTGTGGATAGTGCTGCTGTGAACGTGGGTATACAAGCCCTTCTGCTTCCTCCAAACTGTTCACAGGGCAACTTTTTCAATGCGAACAAATTGAATGCCAGTCCCAATGTGTCTACTGACTTACACATTATATGCCTGTGCTGTTGTGTTAATATAAAGTGTCCGTGATAAACATCATCAAAGTGGAAAAATAAAAAGGGGAGGTAGTGCCTGGCTGGCTCAGTCAGTGGAGCG
Organism: Taxidea taxus jeffersonii; assembly: GCA_003697995.1. NCBI lineage: Eukaryota > Metazoa > Chordata > Mammalia > Carnivora > Mustelidae > Taxidea > Taxidea taxus. The sequence continues at coordinate 4,217 of ML102741.1, forward strand.
TGCATCGCTTGATCTCAGAGCTGTAAGTTTGAGCCCTGCACTAGGCGTTGAGATTACTGAAAAAGAAAATCTTTGAAAATCGGTAAGTAAAAAGTTAAAAAAAGAAAAGTAAAAAGGTGAGACCAAGAGAAAAGAGGAATGAATGTGGTATAAATAGAAGTCAATGGAAACAGGTGTTCCTTCCTGAATCCCACTTTGGGGGCCACGAAGCACTGTTCTTCCTGAAGGAATCGATATCATTGACAGACAGACTGGTCTTAACCTACTGGTTGTAGCTTTCCTTGGAGTCCATATTTCTTTGACAATCTGATGAACACTATGAGAACTCTCCCCAGAAAACTCCCCCTCAAAGAAACACAGTTTTTCTAATACATGTTTGGGAGAGTCACAGGCTCCCAGAAAACTTCATTTAAGGTTATTTGCCTTGATCTGAAGGACACTCGAGTGGCATTTCAGGCTTCTGCAGGGAGTGGTGTTTGGAGGTAGGGAGTGAGGATTCTATCCTCCTCTGTGGCCCTGTTCTGAGTCTAGAGGTCTTTGAGGGCAGTCTGACATTATGGAAGAGAACAAACAGAGCAAAACAGATGGGAAGTATACAGAGTCAGATTGAGTCAGGTAATTAGAAAGCGCTTCCAAATAGCCATGAGAATAACACAGAACGGCAGGAGGTGAAAACAGTGGTGGAAGTGAAGGCGATGTCCTGGTCCCTGAAGATGCCCATGGTCTCCCATTGGGTGGGCAAGCGGTCTGGCTTAAAGCAGTCACACTGATGGGTGGGAATATATCAGGGTTCCACTAAGGGGGAAAGTCAGTGAGAGTTTAGGTTTGGTTTTGGGGTTTCCCTTCTGCTCTGAGCCTTGAGGTTATAGGAAACAGAGCCTTTTCATATTTATCATCTCACTTTCTGCCGTCTGTAACAACTAGTGTCCAAGCAGGAAAACAGACCATTCTAGGTGCTTCAGGTAGAAGGTGGTGGCATACAGGGAATGGGTCACAGGTGTCTTGGGAGGGAGGAGGCGGTGCTCAGAGGCTGGGAAGCTGCTAACACCATGGGCAGGAGCCCCCAGGCCTCATTTGGCATTGAGAGGCTGGGAGCCCTACCCCCTCTGCTCTTGCTACAGCCGCCACTGAGAAGCACCCAGGAACCCCTCATGCGCCTTCCGAAGCGACTCCCCCAGCGCCCTCCAGTTCAGGAATCACCTGCAGCAGTGGCTGAGGCTGCTTCTCTCTTCCCCTCTCTCATCTGTTCTTCCCATGGGCAGATCCTAACTGGAGTCTGGGCAGTGTCCTTTTGAGGCCTCCAGCACCTGCAGCACCCAGAAAGGCGGGGCAGGGGTGGGGGTTGGGAGGATGAGACTGAGAGCCAGCCAGCCGGAAAGGCAGCAGCAGGCCCCAGGCCCCTAGGGCAGGCCGCCTCTGGGAATAGGTTCCCTGTCCACCAGTGTGTTTGCTGCCTCCCCTCGCCAGAGTCTGACCTCGGTGAGGAGAGGGTGCTGTTTGCTCACCACACTTCCTCCAGCGCCTGGAACCAGTACCTGAGTCAGGGCTCCGGAGAAATGTTCTCTCTGACAACTCCGTCCTCTCGTAAATAAAGAGCGTGAATGTTCTCTGCTTTCAACATACAAAGAAGCCAAGGTCCAGAAAGTCATGACTTGCCCAAAGGGATGCAGCTGCCCTGACAGGCCCGCCTGGCACGGCTCCTGAAGCCGGTGGCAAGTGCTGGGCTGACTCTGGGCTGACTCGGCAGCTGAAGCTTCCCTGCTCCCTGTCACGCCTCCTGGTATGGCTGCCCCAAGCAAGCCAGGAGCCACAGTGTGGATGCCTCCTTCTAGTTTCCAGGTGCTCCCAGAGCTGAGGCGGAGACCTCCTCTGAGCTGGTTACTTCCTTCTGCCTCGTGGTTCTGCTAGAAGGACCACGGAGGTCCTTCAAGGGAAGTCAGGTGATCTAAGCAGGGGCTGGAAGAGATGGGGGGGGGGGGCGGTGGGAGGCTCCAGGCTCTGGCCCCGCCCTCCCGTTTCCCCAGGGTGGAGCTCCCCACCACGGAGGCATGGGTACACTTCTGGTGACCCGATATGCCAAATCAAACGTTGTCACGAGGGTAAACACGTATGATTGGCAGAGGAAAATGGAGGCATTAGACGCGGGGTCTGACTGAGGGCTTCTCAACCTTGGTGCTATTGGCATTTGGGGACCAGAAAATTCTTTGTTTGGGGAGGCTGTCCTGGGCTTTGCAGGATGTTTGGCAGCACCGCTGGTGTCTACCCACTAGAAGGCAATAGCACTTCCCCAGGGGTGACAGCCCAAAATATCTCCAGACATTGCCAAGTTTTCCCTGGGGGGAGAGAAAGCGCTTTGCTTGAAAAACTGGTTTATCCCCCAAATGCAGGACATATGTCTCCACTGTGCCCAGAGGCCAGGAGTGGTTCTGTCTGGCAGAAAATATAGTCCTTGTCCCTCAAGGGAAAGAGGCACAATCCTGTTTCTGGTCTCAGAGAAAAGAGATCCTAACCTCTAGGAGCTTCTAAGCTAATGGCGGATATTGGACAGCCCCTAGAGAGCTGGAAACATAGTGGTTAAGAGCATGAACTTCTGGGCCCCTGGGTGGCTCAGTCATTTAAGCGTCTGACTTTGGCTCAGACTGTGATCTCTGGGTCCAGGGATCCAGCCCAGACGTTGGGTTTCCTACTCAGCAGGGAGCCTGCTTGTCCCTCTGTCCCTCCCCATGCTCTCTCTTTCTCAAATAATAAATAAAAATCTTTAAAAAACAACAACAACAACTTCAGAGGCAGAATCCTAGATTCAAATGCTGGCTCCACCATTTATTTACAAAACAAGTTACTTCCTGTGCCTTGGTTTCTTATCTGTAAGATGGGGATAATAATGCCACCTATCTTGTAAAGTTTTCTTGAATTATTTATTTATTTTTTAATAATGGACTGTTTTTTAGAAAAGTTTGAGATTTATAGAAAAGTTGAGAAGCTAGTACCGTGTTCCCATATATGTCATGGCCAGTTTTTTCCACTGTTAATGTTTGTTACAATCAATCAACCGTAGTGATACATTATTATTAAGTAAAGCCCAGAGTTTTTTCAGATTCCTTAGCTTTTACCTAACGTGCTTTCTGTGTGCCAGGATTCCATCCAGGACACTGCATAACTGTGAGTTGTCACGTCTCCTTAGGCGCCTCCAGGCTGTGACAGTTTCTTCGCCCTGTCTTGCTTTTGATGATCTTGAAAGTTTTTAGGAGTACTAGTCACATGTATTGTAGGATGTCCCTTTGTGGAATTTGTCTGATTTTTTTCTCGTTATCCAACTGGGATTCTGGATTGGGGGAGGGAGGAAGATGGGGGGGCATGCCCTTCACATCATATCATGTACATATTGTATACCATCGATGTGATTTACGACTATGGACGTGGGCCTGGATCACTGGGCTGAAGGCCTGCTTGTCAGGTTTCTCTATGGAGAAGTTACCCCTCTTCCTGACTATGTTTTTGGGAAGGAAGTCACTGTGCACAGCCCACGCTTAAGGAGCCGGGGGTGAGGGAGTGCTCATAAGGAATTGTGAAGATTGAATCCATTAAGAAATGAATAGTTCTAGAACAGTGTCTGGTATGTGCTGACCCTTACCTCATGTCTTGCTTTTCTGCTGGTGATGGGGAGGTACTCTGATGGGTACTCTGATGGTACTCTGATGGGGAGGTGCCACCTGGGGACTCTAGACAGTCCCCAGGTGGAAAACAACTTGTAAGACTGTGGTAGGCAGAATAATGATGTCCCTTCCCCCAAAGATGTCCCAGAAATGTGTGAATAGATTCCCTTACATGGCAAAAGGGACTTTGCAGACGTGATAGAGGGTAATGGCCTTGACGTGGGAAGGTGACTCCAGGTTATCCAGGTGGGCCAGTCTAATCACATAAATCTTTCCAAGTGAAGACACTTTTCCTGGCTGTGATCAGAGAGAAGGTATACAATGTGATGACAGAAGGCCAGAGAGATTGGCAGCAGAAGGACTTGACCTACTGACCTACAGACATACCATGCCAGCTTTGAAATGGAGGGAGAGGCCTTGGGCCCCAGAAAGGCCTGCAGCCCTGCCATGAGTTTAACCCCATGAGACCCGTGTTTGACCTCTGACATACAGAACAGGTGTGGGGCTAGAATTGGAGAGAGAGTCCTCAAGCAGTGACTACTTCCTAACTGTACATGAATTAGCTTGCCAGCCTCTTTCCCCGCAGACTCAGTGTTTGCTAGCAGTAACCATAACCAAAAAAACTCTGATGGTGATTCTACCATTTCTCAAGGGCCAGCTTCACCTTAGTTCAAGACTCACTCAAAAATAATTCTTTTTTTTTTTTTAATTTGGCAGACAAAGATCACAAGTAGGTAGAGAGGCAGGCAGAGAGAGAGGAGGAAGCAGGCTCCCCTCGGAGCAGAGAGCATGATGCAGGGCTGGATCCCAGGACCCTGGGCTCATGACCTGAGCTGAAGGCAGAAGCTTTAACCCACTGAACCACCCAGGTGCCCCATCAATTCTTGTAGATTTATCAGAATATTGTCAGAGCATCTGAACGATCCTGCAACCATGCATTCATTCATTTGTCCATGCACTCACTCATTCATTCACTAAGCATCCATTAAACACCAACTGTTGAGGCCCTGCCTTCCAGAAGCTTTCTGTGGGGAGGTAGTGGGGCATAGACACTAGAACCTGGGGTTGAGTAGGAGTGTGGCTTTTGGTCAGCCTGTCATGGCTGTTTACCTGGGGAGGAGGCACGGGGCTGTGGGCATCTGGGAAGGCTGCAAGGAGGTGGCGTGTTCAAGTTGGGTCTTGAAGAACAGGGATGATGCCAGTGGCATTCCAGGTAGGACAAACAATACAAGCATAGACATAGAAGAAGGGAAGAGAGGCCTGTGGATTAGCTCTCTTATTCCTCGTGGCATTGTAAATGAGTAGGTACTATTATTATCCCCATATTGCAGAAGAATAAACCGAAGCACAGAGCAGTTGAATGACCTCTTCTAGAGTACATCCAGCTCATGAGTGGTGACCTGGGGTTGGCAGCCCTGCAGGCTTACTGCAGAGATCCTGCTTAGTCCTTTCCTCACATGCATTGAGGAAATACAAGCCTAACGGGATGAATGTAGAACGCGGGGGCCAATGAGCGAGCAGCATTCATTCACTGCCATTCACCAAATATGGACGGAGTGCCCAGTGGGTGCCAGGGAGCTCTGTGTCAGGGAAACCAGGGTGACTTGGCAGCCTTCCCTCGAGGACCGCCCATCTGGAGGAGGAGGCAGGTGTGAGGCGCTGAGCCACCTCACAGTGCCATGAGTGGGGACAGATGGGCATAGAGGAGGCAGAGCATAGAGGCCAAAAGCTGGCTCGTGGGAAGCCTCTTTCAGGAGGATGGAAGTGAGAGCCAAGTCCGTAAAGGAGACAGGGAAACGTGGTCAGGGAGCTTCAGGGGAGCCAGCGGGCAGAATCAAACCCACCCCTACCATTTGCAGGGCCGGGAAGTCACAAGAATGGCCATCGGCTCATAGCCTGCCACCTTTCTTTTCACCCTCTCATCTTGTTCTGTGGAGTGAGGGGTCGCATATTAACATGCGTGCCCAACCCAGCCCTATGGCCAAGCTCTGTCCACTCTCCACCTGCCAGTAGTGCCCCCGATCACCCCCCTCAGGCCCAGAGTACACAAGTAGATCATGCTCCACTCTTTAAGAGGTGGAGGGAAGGGAAGGAGATCTTGCAAACTCTGCAAGGGGGTCTAGGGCTGTTTGGGCAAAGAATTCCTAAATATTGGGTACCCAGTGTGTGGCCTTGAAGACAATTCCGTGCTCTAGGAAGGCATGTTTCTTTGGCCCCAGGAGCAACTTGTTCTGTCAAGGAATCTGCTTGTCTGGGCCCAACGGCCATTTTGGATAACACCATAGAGGCCCGAAGGAGAGGATTTATCCAATGTCAAGTTCTCTGGAGAGGTCGAGTGGAGTGAGGATTAAGTTGTGGCCACTGCTGCTAGAAGGTCGCCTGGGCTTTGTGAGAGGGCGGAATGCAAGCCATGCAGGCTGTGGAGAGATGTTGGGTGAGCATGAGGTGAGGAGAAGTGGAGAGTACAGAGCCCTCTTTCAGGAAAGTTGGCAGGGAAAGGAAATAAAGCCAGAGGAACGGAGCTCAAGAGGGAGGTAGGGAAGAGGGAATGTTTTTATTTGTTTGTGTTTAGAAGGCAGTAGACAGGAATATGTTTTAGTCTGAAGGAAAACAGTCTGTGGAAAGAGAGAGGGTGAAAAATCCGGGGGAAAAAAGTGAATGAAGGGAAAGTATAATCATAAAAGATCTTTTTACATCATCAGCCAGGGGATACGATGGCCTTAGGAAAAATAAAGAAGAAGAAGGACTCCTCTTTCTCTGAACAAAGAGGAGAGGGGATTGAGGGAGCCAGGGTTGGGTGGTCCTGATTGTCCCTGAAAGAATCCACATTTACAGAAGACCCAGTCACTCGGTGCTAGGCATTGTTTTAGGCATTAAGCTTTTAAAATCTTACCCATTTCTCACAACAACCCTTAGGATCAATACGTTACTGTCCTCTCTGTTTGACAGTAATCTAAACAGAGACACGCAGAGGATCTGTAACCGGCCTAAAGTAACACATCTAGTTAGTACTGCCTGTAGATGGAGGCAGAGGGGCCTCTGACCTGGGATCTGCACCTTAAAGGCTCTGCATATCATTGCCACACAAAAAATAAGTTTATTAACAGAACAAGACTTTAGTTTCTGGCTATAATGAAGTGAAAGAGACTGGATTTACTCTCCTACCCTAAAACACTAGGACTCCAGACAAAATATTTGAAACAATGATTTTTCAGACTTTGGACAAAGGCAACTCAGGACTATGATCCCCTGAAAGGGGAAACAAATGAGGTGAGCCCTATAATTACCCCAAATCACTGCTTGAGGCAGTCTGCAGGCTTCAGTGCAGGGAGGAGAGAATCCAAAGAGAGCTTGGATGTCTTGCTGATTGAGAAGACAGATTTAGAGTTCAAGAGGCCAAGATGCTAGAATTTATGGGGCAGAGTCCCAGGGAGGGGGAACTGAACATATATATCTAAAGATCTACAGAGTTGTCTTCTTGAATCTTTGGCAGAATACTGACTTACACACACATGAAAGGAATGGCTTGGGAGTCACCAGAGGCAGAGCTATGCCTGTAGCTCACACAGTGTAGGGATTAGTTCATGTTCCCAAAAGGCAGAGTAGAAAGATTTTGTAATACATGGGGTATAGTCCTCAGAATGGTATTGCTGTAGTAGAGGTCTAAATTAACCTTAGACTAACAGCTACTCTCCTAAAAATCTTAAAAGCAAGGATCAAAAATACACATCTTATTCCAAGTATGTTAACAATGTGGAGCAAAGTCCAATACTACCTAAATTCGACAAACGCTGACACCAAGCAATGCTTGCATTTCTGCGTCTAGCATCACAGTGCTAGCATCTAATCAAAGTACACACCATTCCCTCAACATAGACACAAAAATCCTAACCAAAGTTTAGGAAGTCAAAACTAACAATGTATAAGAAATATAATACATCATGACAAAGTGAGGCATATATCAGGATTGAATGAATTGTTTTACTGTTTGAAAACCAATCAGTTTAGAGGTGCCTAGGTGGCTCAGGTCATGATCCCAGAGTCCTGGGATCGAGTCCCGCATCAGGCTTTCTGCTCAGCAGGGAGCCTGCTTCCCCCCGCCTCTCTACCTACTTGTGATCTCTCTCTCTGTCAAATAAATGAATGAAATCTTAAAAAAAAAAAAA
>ML102742.1:0-14629 GCA_003697995.1 Taxidea taxus jeffersonii
CCCCCCCGGCTGGATTGGCAGAATTGGCTCCTGTTTGCACACCTGACTCCTAGGAGCCTCTAGGTTGAAGCGCCTGCAAGTTAAAAATGATAAAAGACAGACGTCCTTTCCTAGACGGGGGCCTCAGCGGGTAACAGTTACAAAACCGAAATGTCTGAGAGCGCCTCATGAGTGTCACTAGGCTGCGGGAGAGAGTCCCTGTCCTGATGCCAGAGCTGCAGGTACCTGGGACAGAGAAGACGTCACCGAAGGACTGGAGCCTCAGTGGCTCCTGACCTGGATGGAGGGTGTGGATGGGGACCTTCAAGCAGGCCCTGCTCAGATGGGCTCTGCTGGTGCTCAGACACCCGCGGGGCTGTCCCTTGCTGTGTTTCCAGAAAAGCGGGAGCCTGCTGGGGAAGAGAAGGGAGGCAGCAGGCAGAGACGCCCAGTTCTCTCCGGGCCCCACCTGGAGGGACCCTCCCAGCATGTCTGGGCCCGAGCACCCCGCCTCCCCGTTCCAGAGGGGTCACCACTGCGCCTGGGAAGCCTGCTAAGACACAAGGCTGGTGACTGGACGGAAGAGGCAGGAAGGGCTTCAGGAGGAGGGGTCTGTCCTCTGGGAGGCACCAGACACTGCGGGGGGTGGGGGGAGCGCCAGGGGCTCCCGCCTGTCACCTTGGCCATGGCGCTCTGCCAAGAAGAGAGAGGACGCGTCACAGATTGACTTTATTCAGCTCAATCCCAGGCAACTGCTGGAAAACCCACGCACAGGCCAGGGGTCATGTTCACCAGATGTGAGGCCCAGCGTCGTGCATGATGAATTAATGAGCGCGAGACAGGTAACCGCCGCCGCCGAGCCCTGAAGCACTCAGACTCATGCAGTTTGAGCCTCACCAGACTTTCCTAGAAGACGCTAGAATCCACTCTGCCCTCGCAGTTTCTAAAATAGAAACACTTGAGTTTTGAAACTTCTGGCCAGGTACTAAATGGAGACCGTGCTCCACTTTGGGAAGGGCCTCAGCGCGTCTGCGGGCGCTCGGCTTGTGAGCACCGGGAAGGCTCCGCTCCGAGGAAACTAGGCCAGGGCCTCGCTGGCTCCGGGGCACCTCACGCCGAGCGGCGCCTGGAAGGCTTCCCGAGCAGGTTAAACCTCCAGAAACTGCCCTTCCAGCTCGTCGTCGGCCTCCCCTCCCCACCAGCCCGCCTGCTGAGTTGCGTCTGCAGCTCCAAATGGCAGCTGACCCTCCATCTCCCCCAAAGCTCTGGGGCTACCCTGAGATTCCGCACTGACCGCCAGTCCCCAGACCCACGGTCCTCTCTGTTCCACAGCAGCTCCGCTTGCCCCGCGCCTCGGGGAGCTGCGAGAACACTCTAGACGAAAGAACAAGAGCGACATTCTAATCAGCGTTAAAAACAAAGGATGTGGCATCTTTGCTACCCATGCGGCATTGTCCCGGGTCACCCAGTGTCCAGCCCGAGGCGGCGAGGCCAGCAGCTCTGTCCGTGGAGCAGGCATTAACCACCGGCCCCTCTCCGAAGGCTCAGGCTAGAGGACGGGCCTGCTGCCCGCTCCCAGCTGCGGGGAGGAGCCGCCTGCGCTGTCCCCGCCGGGACACAGAGCAGCCGTCTGACAGGGACGCTGACACAAAGCAAACACACACGAAGCCAGACGAGCCTTTCCAACAAGCCTGCACAACAGAACAGACGCACACAAGACAGCAAGCAAGCACGGACAGAGGTCTGCGGGAAGGCAGGGCCGCGCCCAGGGAAGACGCCAGGCTCTCGTCTGGCTCCATGGAACCCGACGCCCGGGCTCCCGTGACCTCCCGGCTTACCTCGGCGACTCCCTGCACGGCTCCCAGACAGCCCAATGGCGTTTTGGTTATGCGTTAAAGTTTACGTCCTCAATGGTACATCACATTCCCTGCAGCCACAGCCAGGCCAGCCGGGATTTCTCGGCACAGGCCCCAGACCCCACAGAGATGCCCTCAGAGCATGACGTCCCATGATGATGGAAACAAGAAAGGCTCCCTGTCCGGGCTGCTGCTGGCCGATGTGGTAAGCATGGGTTTGGAAAGCAGCTCAGGGTGCTGCATGCTCGCCCCTAAGCTGAGCCGTAGTATGCACGTGCGCGGCCATGGAAATGGGTGAGCCGGGCCCCTACGTGTGGCCAAGAGGACTGGCATTTGGCCTCGTCTAGAGAGAAAGTCCCCCAGGCCGCACCCTCCCTCCTCCTGGGGTCACAGGCAGCGGGGGGATAGGAAGCATGCTCTGCTCTCTGGGCAAGGGCCTTTGGCAGCTGTAGCCTGGAGGGGCCGCTGACGTGGGCTCAGAAGCCAGTTTGTAGATGGAGGCCTCTGCACTGTGAGCCCTTTCCCCAAACGGGTGACTCTGCTGGGTCAGTATGCCCAGGGCTCCAGGCTGGCTAGGAATAGAGAACCTGAGCCCGGTGTGCCCCAGTTAAAGGTCTCTGCAGGTGGGCATCTCCCATGGGATGCCCAAAGACGCACCTCCCGGCCCGGCCTCCATCCTTGGAAGTCTTCCCTAGGGCGGGACCAGCCCGACACCCGGCTGAGCACCCACCGCACCTGCTGAGTGGACCTGGGACCCCAGCTCCTGCCCTCCCCTGTCAGCCTGGCCACCTAATCCCCCCAGGATAGGGGAGGGAAGCACCAGGCCAAGCTGTGGGCCTGCACCCCATCCCCTTGCAGCAGGGTGGCACGGTGTGACCCACACCCCAGGTGGCACGGCGCGGTCCCTTCTCTGAAACCCTCAGCCCGCCCCCGAGCACCGAGCCTGCCCGTGATGCTCGTCTCCTGCCGCAGGGAATCCCCAGGCCCCAGGACTCAGGCTGTTTTGCTCTCAGCTCTTAGCAACAGAGTCTCTTTTTACTACAGATTGCCATTTTCTGCAGGAGGCCCAGTCGGCCAGGCTTTCCGGTGCGAGGGCAGGGGGTAAGACTTTGGTCTGGAGTCGCGCAGCAGTGTCGGGGCGGCCTGGCCAGCAGCTCCATGCCCGCGCCGTGCCCCAGGCCGGGGAGCAGGGGCGCGGTGCCCTCACACCGCCTGCAGGCTGCGCTCGTGCCCATCCAGCTGCACCTTGAGCTTATGCAGCTCCTCGATCTCGCGGTTGTGCCGCTCGGTTTTGTGGCGCACGAGGGAGCGGTAGAAGTGGAGGGTAAAGACCACGAAGATGAGGCCCACGGGCACCATGATGATGGTGGACACGAGGGCGGCCTGCCAGCCCGTGTGGCCGCCAGGGCCGGGTTGGGGGCCGGGCTGGTGGCGCGCATCCACGGGCAGGAACTTGATCCAGCAGAGCAGCACGACCTCGGCCAGGAAGAGCAGGATGCCCAGCACGGTGGAGAAGCCCCAGGCCAGCTCGATGTAGGGGTGCATGCGCTCGTGCGGGGACTCGCTGATGGAGTTCAGGTTGTGGATGTTGCTCACGGCCTCCACGTTGGGCAGGATGCACGTGCTGATGAGCAGGGCGAAGAGGTGCACGGCCACCAGCACCGTGGTGCAGGCGCTGAAGGCGATGAGCAGCGGCCGCGGGTACTGGTACTGTGTCTCCAGCTGCACCTCCACCATGGCCACCTGTGAGGCAGAGCGGGGGGGGGGCGGGCGGGCTGGGCCAGGGCTGCACAGGGCAGGGGGTGCCCGCCTCGCCCTTCGCATGCTTCGACTTCTGTTTTCTCGGGCGCAAGAGGATGTCCCACCGAGGAAGGATCTCGAAGGCACAGGGTGGGGAACAGCGGGGCTCATCCCCTGGGGGCCTTCCTGGTACCGAACGCAGGGGGTTCCCTGGGTACTGGGCTGTGAGCTAGGACAGAGGCCATGCTCCTCGGGAACCCATGGCTTGACAATAAAAAACTGGGACACCCGGCTCAGTGGGTTGAGCGTCTGCCTTAGGCCCAGGTCACGATGCCAGGGTCCTGGGATTGAGCCTCATGTCGGGCTCCCTGCTCAGCGGGGAGCCTGCTTCTCCCTCTCCCACTCCCCCTTGCTTGTGCTCTCTTTCAAATAAATAAATAAAATCTATAAAATACCTGTTAAAAAAAACCCACTTTCAAAGGGTAACAAGAGAAAGGCAGTACCAGGGGCTCCTGGCGGCCCCCAGACTCAGAGCTACAAACCTGGACAGCCTCACGTGGACGGTGGGGTGCATCAGGCAGTGGAGACCAGATGCCCCAGGAAGAAGCCCGCATCTCCAAGGCCAGGAATGGTGACAGGAATGAGGGCAGAGGTGACAGGGGCTGTGGGGAGGGGGCTGGGGCTGGGTGAAGAGCTGAGTCATCACCCACAGTCACAGGGAGACAAGGACAACAGGTAAGGTCTGAAATGGATAAATCTAGAAGCAGCAGTCTGGAGAAAGTTGATCAGCAAGGAGGGGCCTGCAGTCACCGCGGCAGTGGGGATGGGAAGCTGCTTAGAGCCTCAGGGGCTCCTTCGTTTGTAAGTTGCCAGCATGTATTAACGTTGATAAAAATTTTTTTGGTTAAGAAAAGATAACAAAAACAGTTTTTATTTTAAGCTCACGCCCCTGAGATCAAGAGTAACCCGCTCAACTGACTGCCAGCCAGGCGGCCCCAAAACTGGTTTTAAGCAAAAGAAAAAGGGGGACCTGGGTGGTGCAGTCAGCGGAGCGTCTGACTCTTGGTTTTAGCTCGGGTGGTGATCTCAGGGTCGTGAGGTCGAGCCCCACATCCGGGCTCCACACTCATGGGAGTCTGCTTGAGATTCTCCCTCTCCGTCCGCTTCCTCCCCTCTGCCGCAACGCATGTGCGCATGTGCACACTCTCTCTCAGGAAGGAAGGAAGGAAGGAAGGAAGGAAGGAAGGAAGGAAGGAAGGAAAATCCTCAGAGGGAACCAGAAGCCCCAGCCTACCTCTGTGGCAGTGGATGCCTATAGCCAGCAGGGCAGGGCCTGCTCAGCACAAGGCCTAAAGCGCATTCAGACCTCAGACTAGGAAACGGGCTCCTGCTTTGCTTCCCCCAGGGCGGAACCCAGTCCACGGAGAGCGGCTCCCTCTGTGGCCCAGCACCGTGGACTTCCCCAGGGGACGGTTTAGTCCAGGCCTGGCAAGGACTCTGGGGCTCACCAAGGGCCTTCTCCTGGGCACCCAGAGGTAAGAAACCAGACTCAAGGAAAGGGGAGGGAAGGCAGAATGAAGCCGGAGGAAGGCTTTTCTACCCACTGTGTTTACTTCCTAGATCTAAGCCATCCCGTTTTTAAAATTTTACAAGAAAGATTTCACAACTTTTAGCAACTACCGCCTCCTAGAGTGAGTGACTCATCGTCTCAGCAGAGATGGAACACAGGTAAAAAGAAGATTTGGCAGTCCTAGCAGACCACAGCTGAACAGAAACTCAGAAGTGGTCACTGCTCCGTGCAGACAGTTGTCACACCACACGAGTTGAGGGACGGTCTTTTCTCAGTGCCCCCTGTGGCCTGGGCAGGCTCTTGCTACCACAGGGGACGCAGCTCAGCAAGAGGAGGTTGTAAACCACGGAGGGCACTGAGGTAAGAAACAATAAGTAAAAGGCCTACGGTAAGAAACCAGTTTTGTTCAGCCTTCGGGAGAGAAAGGGCCAAAAGGCCATTTTTCACCGTGTTTATGCCAAGATTTTATGAGGGGGCCTCGGATCACTGGTTCTGTTTGCAGAAGGATAAACACGAAGAAACAGGCTCACCGCAGGCAGAAGTGCTTTGCTGTTGGACAGAACAGCTTTGCAATTCTAATTAGGGGATACAGAGCACGAAGGGAGAGACTCAACCTAGCAAACTGCCTCTTCTCTTGTGCTGGTCCCTGCCCCTCCGCGGGCCATGGTGTCTGCGACTGACATGCTCTGTGACCATCTGTGTGTGTCTGCTTTCTCCCGAGCTCAGCCACCCTCCGAATCCTGACCTGGTCTACACTAGTCCACCGGGTCGGCGGCTGCTGTCCCCACCGCTGGTCTTCGCACCCTGCTGTTTCTATTGCTTTCCACTTCCCCTGTTACGGCTGACTCTCTGGTGTATATTAGGCTGTGGCAGCCTCCCTGAGAGGAACCTTCTAGAAGGGAGGGTGAGGGAAAGGTACAGCTCCTGAAATGTATCCCAGACAGCGTTAAGAGAGCACGTGTAGGGAGAGGAGACACTCTGTAAATGCCAAAGAAAGGAATTACTACTGGCAAGGGTGACTGCCCATCGCCAAGCTAGGGACGGACAGCACCCTATGGGGTGCATCCGGGGCCTCCCACGCCTGTCTCTCCGTGGTCACTATTTTCATTCTAAGACCATTTCATACCCTGTGGGCTGCCACTCAGTCTCATACCAGTCCTCCAGAATCCACCCTTTGTTTTATAACCTGAGGAACAGGGCCCGTTTCCCGATGTCATTTTATTTATTTATTTAAGATTTTATTATTTATTTTGAGAGAGAGAGGAAAAGCACGCACCTGAGAGTGGGGAAGGGTGAGAGGGAGAAGCAGACTTCCCTGCTGAGCAGGGAGCCCGATGCGGGGCTCGATCCCAGGACTCTGGGATGATGACCTGAGCCGAAGGCAGACACTTAACCGACTGAGCCACTCACACGCCTCCCCACCCCATTTTCCAATTTTAAATGAGTAGTTTTGGAGGCTTCAGTGTGGGTGAGCCCTTTTGTGGGCTGGGAAAACAGCAGAGCTTCTCTAAGTCTGCAGATCCAAGTATTTGGAAGGCCAGGGTTTAAAAAGACATTGCGGACAGGAAAGGACTTCTGAGACCTGGGCCCCACACACAAAGGAAACCCGACATACACGATCCTCCCCACGGTTTGTTTTCCACAGTTCCAAAAATAATCCTAAGAGTGGGCCAGACAAACGTAACGCAACCCTATAATTCCGTGGTGGAGAAAACAAGCTCTCGTTTTCTTTTTTTTTTAAGATTTTATTTATTTATTTGTTAGAGAGAGAGAGCGAGCACAGGCAGACAGAGTGGCAGGCAGAGGCAGAGGGAGAAGCAGGCTCCCTGCCAAGCAAGGAGCCCGATGTGGGACTCAATCCCAGGACGCTGGGATCATGACCTGAGCCGAAGGCAGCCGCTTAACCAACTGAGCCACCCAGGCATCCCTAAGCTCTCGTTTTCATAGTGATGTTCATACTTCTCACACATGTCCCCTCAAATGAAGCTTGAGAAAACATTCTGTCTTTTGCTCATTACAGAAACCACGGGAAGAAAATCACTCTAAACCAAGGTTGTGCCCCGTGTGAGTGTACCCTTCTGAAGTTATGTTAAGAATAAGTAAATCAATACCATGCAACACCGAAATGAAGCCTTTGCTTTAAACTACAGATCTAGGGGTGCCTGGGTGGCTCAGTGCGTTAAGCCTCTGCCTTCAGCTTGGGTCATGATCTCAGGGTCCTGGGATCGAGTCCTGCATCGGGCTCTCTGCTCAGCGGGAAGCCTGCTTCCCCCTTTCTCTCTGCCTGCCTCTCTGCCTACTTGTGATCTCTGTCTGTCAAATGAATAAATAAAATCTTAAAAAAAAAAAAAAACTACATATCTAAACCCAAACTTCTAGCCTCTAAGCTTGATGACCTCCACCATGCCCTGACTACACAGGCTCTCAGTTTTCCAAGGGTGGCCTGTACCAGTGAGAGAGCAGGCCCCTGCCACAGGACCGGCCACAGTGGCTCATTCTGACGGCTTATTTTCTGTACTACCAACCTGACAACAAACACTCTGGGCTTTGGAAAAACAACAATTGGTTTTTACATTAAAGAAAAAAATTGGGGCACCTGGTAGCTCAGTCAGTTAAGCATCTGACTTTGGCTCAGGTCATGATCCTGAGGTCCTAGGATCAAGCCCCATGTCGGGTGGGGGGGGTTCCCTGCTCAGTGGGGAGCCTGCTTCTCCCGCTCCCTCTGAAGCTCCCCCTGCTTGTGCGTGCACTCACTCTCTCAAATAAATAAAATCTTTTTTAAAAATTTTAAAAAATAAAGAAAAACATTATTCCCACCAGATAGGACCTCTAAGCATACAACAGAGATAAAGGGGTGGTCACTCCCGTGTTCATACTCTGAACCGTGGCTTAGGGCACGCCGTTCTGCCCGAGACCAACTCTTGTCCTGGGGAATGACTCAGAAGGAAAGCTGAAGTCTGACAGCCTGGAGTCAGGCCAGGGACTCTGCTTCATCACCAGGAGGCCACACGTGGGACGGCGGGGGAGGCGATCTGTGTCCCGAGCTAGGCTAACCGAAGCGAATCCCAATCGATCCCAATCCCACTCCAATCCTTCAGATTTCCCCTCTCAGGTGGTGCTTGGGATGGGGCAAACATGGGCACTTTCCTTCCTGTACACTGAGGCTGTTTCAATCGAGCTCGACTTCCCTGCCAGGTAAATGCTCTGTGGGAATGTCAGAAGGGGGCTTTCTCGGGGCGCCTGGGTGGCTCAGTGGGTTAAGGCCTCTGCCTTCGCCTCGGGTCATGATCCCAGGGTCCTGGAATCAAGCCCCACATCAGGCTCTCTGCTCAGCGGGGAGCCTGCTTCCTCCTCTCTCTCTCTCTCTCTGCCTGTGTCTCTACCTACTTGTGATCTGTCAAATAAATAAAATCTTAAAAAAAAAGAAAAGAAAAGAAAAGAAGGGGGCTTTCTGTGGCCTCCAGGGCTTGGGGACTCCTTGGGGAGACTTCCTAAGGGTCTGTCCTGACAGCCAGTAGGGCCCAGAGAGAGCACTTTGCTCCCTGGAGCATTGCAGGATTCCTACAGCAGAAGCCCACCCTGCAGGCTGTGGGTCCCGCCACGGGTCTGCACTCACCATGGCAAAGCCCGAGAGGAGAGCAGAGGTCCGGCTGGAGGCCTTCAGCTTAGCTCTGCTCAGGTACAGCTTTCTCCAGGACAGGGCCTGCACGGAGTGGTGGTTGGACGTGACCAGCTCCAGGTAGCTGCGGCGGACCCAGTCTCGGTAATCCATGCCCTTGTGGCCGGGTTCAGAGCAGGCGGGAGTGGAGGGGTCCACAGGCACATTGAGCTCAGCGCTCATGGTGGGAGCCAGGCTGGGGGCAGGAGAGAGACACTCTCAGGCATCCCAGAGGGTCCCCAAGACCTGGAAAAGCCAGAAGCTGGGCACATTAACCTTTTCTGGGACCTGCTGTATACACCCTACGCCAGGGCCAGTGTTGCGTGTGGGGCCCATCTGCTGGGGAGGAGGGTAAGGAGTGCATTTCCAGGAACCCCCGCCCCGGCCCCGCGCGCCACCCACATCACATCCATTGTGCCTCCACAAAGCTAATGACCCAGGCTTCCACCCCTACGTCAGAAAGGCTCCAAGCAAGTGTGGCTTGTGGGTGAACAAGCATGGAAGGAATCCTCCAATTTGTTCCTCTCTTCAGGGAATAGGGAGCTACGGCCTGTATACCGATCCTAGGACCCAGTCACTAGGCCGGGATTTGCTGCTACAGTGTGATCCAGGGCATGACATCTGAACGTTCTGACCCCACGCATCTTCCAGTGGGGACATCTCTACCCCTACACGGCTCAGAAACAAAATAACGGACCCAAAGACTCAAAACCGCTTTTCAACGCCCAAGCGCCAACCATGAAAACACATTGCCAAGCCGGGGCTCGTTTCTCAAATCCAACTTGAATTTTGATCGGTGCGGTTCACCCCCAGAAATACTTGAGGTTCTGGAACTAAAGGAAAGCCACATCCAGGCTCTGATGGAAACTGAGCAAAAGGAAAAACTGAACCCAACCACAGGAGCAGGTTCCACAAAGCAGCGGAGGCCGGCGGCATCGCGGTCATCCCAGGCAGGTATCTGGTTTGACAATAACACGGCACAAAGATCAGAAGGACCAATCTGTTAAGATTTGTGAATTTAAACCCAAATCTCCAGTAATCCAAATAGGGGATTGACGGTCTCCTATGGCCCAAGGGGCCGGCCCACGCAGCAGCACGCCGGGCTCGGCTCTAATTAATCTGTAGGGCAGACTTCAAGGGCACAGGCACCTCGCAGATATTATTTGTACGTTCAGGCCCCCACAGGCCCCACCGAGAGCCTACTTAAAGCTACTATGAACAGATCAGTGTTTCCAGGTCCCAAGGAGCATGGCTGGGGTTGGGGAGGCAGGCGGAGTAGGGGCTGTTCATCAGGGTCAGTGGCTGCGGGAAGGGGCCAAGTTGGATCTATCCATGTCAATCTCTAAAAGGGTTCTGTGGGAAGGTCTGGGAGGTGGGGAAGAGCTCTATCTTTTGGGGTGCCTTCCTCCTTGTTTTCCTCTTTTCTTCTCCCACACATCACAGAAATGAGCGGATGGGTGAAAGGCACAGGCTTTGCCCCCTCAGAGGGCCCGTCCTCTGCACTCCGTCCAGTAGATGCTTACTGGGCTCTGAGGTCAGGCTGCATTTGGTACTTAGGCCTCAGAGATGGAAGTGGTGAGGGTCCGCTCTGCCCCTCCCAGTGGGGGAGCAGCCTCAGGGGGTGATTATCACCCAGTGAGCTAAAGGTTGCTTTAGTGGCGAGGGGGTGAGGGTCGAGGAGCAGAGAGGGGGCCGGCTGCCTCGGCCTCAGGGAGAAGGTTCTTGCTGGGGAGCAAGAGCAGAAGTAGTAAAGGCAGCCCTGGCAAAGAGGGACCCTCCCTCAAAGATGAGACACTGCCCGCATGGGAGGGTTCTGAGAGGCAAGGGGCCGTGGCAGGAAGGCCGGCTGGCTGCAGGAGGGGTCCAGGAAATGCAGGAGGAAGGCTGGATGCGGGAGGTGTGAGGAGCCGCGGGCAGCCCAGGCAGCAGGGCTGAGTGGCCTCAGAGGTGCCGGGCTGCAGGCACTCTGAAGGAACTAGTAAGGGGAGCAGCCTGCGGTCAGTCTGGTCTGGTGCCCACTGAGACGCTTGGCTGACTGGGGGGGGGGGGGGGGGGGGCGCCTAGGAGCCTCCAAAAGGGGAAAGGCATGTGTGGGGTGAAGAAGCGGGGAGCCCAGGGGCCATCAGTGGGCATGGGCTGAGCTCAAGATGGACAGTGGAGGCGGAGGGCTCTGGGAGCAGTGAGGGCCGATGGTGGCCTCTGGGTAGTTGCCGGCCAGTAGCAGCCCCGCACATGTCCTCAGAGCGGCAGGGAGTGGAAGGAAGGGCGGGCTGTGTGTCCGCTTGGAGTCTGGGTCTCCAGGCAGGCCTGCGGGTCCCGGAGATAGAAAGGCCACTTCCTGCTGAGGGAGCAGCCCGGACCGGATCCACATCCATCTACACCGTCCCAGCCCGTGTCCTACCTTGTGCCAGGCCTCCTCTCCCTACCCCTGGGAGAGGCAGAGTCTGGTCCTCACTCTCCCGGACGGGGGTATGGGGTGGGGTGGGGCAAGATGGAACCAGACGTTTCTGTCAGGTGGCAGAGGCTCCAGAAGGTGCTCTCCCGGCTGAACTTTGCAGGGGATTTTTGGTCTTTTATATATACAGGTTAGAGAAAAAAGCTCTTGAAGAATAACGGTGACTCTCTAAAGATGAGCTATTCTCCTTGGCAGGCCTGTCTGAATCTTTTCCAGGGGGTAGGTTTGGGGTTTGCCTGTCTTAACTTCCTTTAAACATCTGGGGCATGAGCAATGGAGAATCTGTTTCCGACTCGGTCTTTGTCACACCCACGGGGGAGGGGGGCGCACAGTCCCCTCAGGGGTCTCCCAGCGGCGTCCTCCTGCATCTGAGTCCCTGCCCCTAGGGAAGCCTCAGTCGCCGCGAGACACACACTCCGCCCCCGTCCCCGACCTCTGAGCCTTCTCAGCGCCGCACCCCGCGAGGATCCCATGGGGTTGGGGCCACCTGGCCACCCTCCTACCCCCGCAGCCACCCCATCCGGAGCCTGGCCAGGAGCAAGCCCATCCCCTCCCCCCGGTCGAGTCTCCCGGTGCGATTCCGTCCCGTCCCCCAGCAGGGCGGGGTACCCCCCACACCCCGCCAACCCCCCACGGCGGGCACTCACCGAGCTGCTCTGCCTGCCCGCCCGGCTCCACTCCGGCTCGGGCTTGCGGCGGGCGGCGTGGCCGCGTTGCCCTGTGGCCCCGTGGCCCGGCCGGGGCGCTGAGCACGGCCCCCTCCCTCCTTCCGCGCGTCCCGCCGGGTCCCCCCTCCCGGCCCCGCCCCCGCCGGCTGCCCCGCCCCCGCGGGCCACCGCAGCGCTGTCAAGGCAACGGCGCGCCGCCATCACGTGGTTGGCCCGTGGGGGCGCCACGGGCCACGTGACCCGGCAGGCGGGGAGGGGAGGAGGGGGAAAGGGAGGGGCCGGACTCGCCGCCCCTCCTGGGGGACCCCGGTGGCGCGGACCTGCTGGTCAGGACCACCCGGGCCGGAAGCCGGGGAGCGGAAACTGGCGAAAGGTGCGCATCTCTCCGGCTCCCCGGGCGCGCCGTGGGCCACAGTGAACACGGGCTGGCTCGGCAGCGGAGGGGGCGGGAAGCCTGGGCATCCCTCGCTCTCACCACCCCCTTCCTTCTCCCCCAGGGGTGCGGGCGGACAATACGGCCGCGCTTTCTCTGGTCCCTGGGTCTGGACAACAGGTGCTCGGCCTCTCGCGTACTCGGTACTTGGGCACTCACACCCAGAGCGAGCGCGGAGTCTCCAGCGGGAGTCCCGAAGGATGCCCAGGGCTGGCCATGGGCCTCGTGGAGGGGCGGGGAGAGGCCAGGAGGGCACACCCTGCGGGGAGAGGGCACCGGTATCCCGTTGTCTGGCCACGGGGCCGGAGGGGTGAGGTGGCTAGAGTGGGGAAGAGGGAGAGGTTCCGGCAGCCACACCCGTTTGCCGGGGTGGACCGGGCGCTGCACACAGCACATGGGAGCTGGTCAGGTGGCCGCCGGGACTGTAGCCTGTCACCACCACCACCCCCGCAAGCCACGGGCCCAGCCACACAAGCGGGTCCTCCCCCAGGTGCAGCTCACTTGGCCCCTAATGGGCATCCACCAAGCCGAGCTGTTCAAACAGGAACATTCTTTTCAGGAAGTGCATACGAATAATTAACTAAGAGACTGAGAGGCGAGATGGGTTCATATCAAGCCCCTGTGCCAGACGGCCCCTTACAGTCCTTCCTGTGTGCCCTACATAGGATTTTTCCATCTGTCACAACCCTATTCGACAGTGACACATTTATCCAAATGAATGAAAAATTCCACTCATGTCAACCGGCCCAAGTTTTCTGACAGCCGTGAGAAGAGGGGTGAACGATGTCAGGCCAAATCTGTTTCTCTCTCAAGACTATTGCAGAGGCCGCTGCTGAGAGCCGGAGTGACACCTTTTAATTCAGGAAGACACTTAAAAACAGACCAGGAAAACAGCCTAGGAAAATCCCAGGGTCTCATTACTGACCCTCCGCCCGACACACATGCACACACGTTACAGAGGGCTGTAAGAAAGGGATCATTTGCATTTTAGGGGGCAGAACCCTCAAAAACCAACAGCTGGTTGTAAAATGATGTGGAAAACAGGAAGAAACACTTTGTAAACTAGAATCATTGCATCACAGATGACCATTCGTTCCACAACAGAATCACTTGCTCTAATTTTCACCCTTGGAGTCTGACTGAACACCCTTTAGAAACCTTCCAGCGAGGGGTGCCCCCGGCCCCAAGCGCACTCTCCCAGCATGTCCAGACAGAAGCAAAATCTAAGTCATCCTCGCCAGTGGTTTTCGGAGCCAGTTTCCTAACCAAACACAGAAAATGACTTTCTCCCCCACAGAAGATTAAGGGAGGTGCCAGCACCGTGCTGAATGGAGGGGAGCAGTTAGAATGCCAACAGTTGGAGGGCCCCTCAAGTGCACAACTACACAGAGGAGGGTCAGGGCAGGGTCCATGGGAGCACCACCCAGCTGCCGTGTCCAGGGACAGTCTGGGCTGTGATTTCCTGAGGCGTTTGGCCATGGCAAGTTGCTTCTTCTCCTTGGGCCTCCACTTGGAAAAGACTCAATTCTCCAAGGCACATCCCAGGGGCCGATCGTGTTCTGGTCTTCCCCACCAATGCACACCCTCTCATTCCAGGAAGACCATGGTCCCTGCTTTCCTTTTCCCTAGGTCTTCTCATCTGGCTGGCTGCTCACCTGCTCTGGACAATGTATCCAGCCTCCTGATAGTTCTGTCCCCTTGGCCACTGGCTCCTATGGCTAGTCCTTGTCACTACCTTTTTTTTTTTAAGATTTTATTTATTTGACAGAGATCACAAGTAGGCAGAGAGGCAGGCAGAGAGAGAGAAGGAAGCAGGCCCCTGCTGAGCAGAGAGCCCGATGTGGGGCTGGATCCCAGGACCCTGAGCCCAAGGCAGAGGCTTTAACCCAGAGCCAACCAGGTGCCCCGTCACTACCCTTTAGATCTTAAATTTGCACCTCCCACTTCCGGAGCCTTTCTCACCCAGCTGCCAGCCTATTCCACCTTGCCTCCTAGCCTGTGCTGAGACCAGCACCTCCCACCGCCAACCCCACCCCTGCCTCCCCTCCCATTCAGCCTGACCCCTTCCCACCTCTCCTACCACTGCCCTCCCCCTACTTCATGCCACACTTCTCAAGGGAGCTGTCATCACCACTTCCTTCCTGGCCCTCAACAGCCCACTGCCACTATGAAACTAACTCCAGGACAGATTTCCGCCGTGCCTTCCTCCCATCTAGAAACAACTCTCCTTGCTCCGGTGCCCTCACCGCTTTTTTTTTTTTTAACCTGTG
>ML102742.1:14729-31138 GCA_003697995.1 Taxidea taxus jeffersonii
ACCCCCAACCAGTCCCGTGAGCTCTCCTGTTTCTCCCTGGTTCCACAGGTCCCACGCTAATTCAGGCCCTCGTCACCTCTGTTCTGCATTCCTGCAAGGCCTTTCCACCTGTCCCCTTCCCATCTAATTCCACACTATGAAGTGGAAAAATTCCCATTTCTCCAGCCCCCTTGGGCCCTTCAGGTTTCCCGGCGGCCTTAGATCAACTTTAATCCTCTTAATCTAGTGACTCAGGTGTGACAGGGCATCTGCTACTGATCCGGACTCAGCTTGCCTTCTTAAGACTGCTGTGAGCCACCCAGCTCAGCTCAGCCCTGCCCACATCCCGGAGGCCTGGGTCACATGCCATCCTGTGCTACACGCCACCACACTGACCTTTCTCTCGTCTGTGTCTCTTATCAGATGTGGAGCTCCTTCAAGCCAAGGCCTGAGTCTTGCTCACCGTCATCCCCAGTGCCGAGCCAAGTACTCGTACGGATCCTTCAGAGTAAGCTTTTGGTCCTGTTCAACATTTGCTGTATTCTGTGGCATAAGAAGACTGAAAAGTGCTTCAGGACCTGCGCCGTGGTGTTCGCTTTACGGAAATATATTAAAATATGGTAACGGCGCTCACTTTAGTCAAGTACGTGCCAAATGGTAGACATAAATGAGCTTCCACAGGGGAGAAAGCGCACCTGGTTCCAGCGCCGCCGCCAAAGGGAACTGAGCTCTCCCCGCTCTCCTTCCAGGCAGCCTGGAGATGGACTGAATCATATTCCTATTCCCGAAAGTCAACAAAATATCACTCCTCTAACTCAACCGAATAAATGGCTTTTTCCAAAAAGCTCCATGTCGCAAACAGGAAAGGGAACTTGAACTAGTTACAGTCCTCAACGGGTTCCAAACCAGTTTCTGAAGGTACAGGGACACCTGCAGCTGCAGCTGCCGGGGGTGCGTCTGAAATGCCTGAGCGGCGAGCAGTCGGCCCCCGGGACCCGGCCCCGCAGTCCGGAGGTCTGAGACGGGCTCCGCGGCGGCCCGGGGCATCACATCCGCGGCTCCGGCACACACGGCTGACCGTGTGCACCTGTTCAGGCTCTTCCTGCCACGGGGGCCGTTTTTCAGGTACCAACAACTTCCCTGCTCGCTTTCGGGCACTGGGATTTGCTCAGTCACCGAACCGGACATCACTGATGTCCAAGGCCCTGTGCTGGCACTAGAGGTACAGCAAAGCACAGGACAGGCGGGTCCCTGCTCTGGTGGCGCTGAGTTGAGCGGGAGATGTGAGGGATGCTGGTGTGGCGCGGGGCTGAACAGCATACAAGGGATGGGTGCAAGGAAACAGGCTGGGTGGGAAGCCGAGGCCCAGTGCATGGGCGGGAAGAGGCAGAGCAGGAGGGACGGGAGTGGGACACAGACCCAGGCTGAGGGGGAGGCTCCAAAGGGAAGCTGAAGCCACAACTCGGAAGACAGCCATGAGGGCGGTATTTAAAGCCTCAGGTCAGACTGAGATCTCCTGGGGCTTGAGTGCTGACCATAAAAGGCAGTGCACTAGGTCACCCTAACATTTAGAATTTGAGCAGAGAATCACGCCAGGGAAAGGCAGAAGGCAGTGTTGTCGACAATGCTAAGGGTTTGGGCTTCTGAACAATACAGATGCCCGCAGGGCTGGATGTGGCAACCCCGGAGGTCCCCGGGATGATGGGAGAGGCAGAAGCAAAGGCAGACTTCTCTGGAAGTTGGGCTGAGAAGGGAGGAGATACATGGGGTGGCGGTTTACAGGAGAGCCTGGAGCGGCCCTGCTCTCTTGTTGCGGCTGGGGGGCAGGGGGGCGTGCACCAGGCAGTGTACCCGGAGGGCAAGCCGGGCCGGATGAAGCAGTGGGGCATGAGGCCTTGGCCTGAACCTCTGCTTTCTCTCTGCTCTAGGAGACGGTTACCCACTGCAGGGGACAGGGCCAGGAAAGGACATGTGAAAACACCTTTTAGATGGTGGGAGATGAACGCAATAGGGAAGATTGAAGGATAGGTGGGGAGTGCTGGTTCCCTCCCATGTGACTTCCTCTGTAGTGACTTCTCCCACTACATTGAGTGGGACTGAGGAGTCCAGCTCTGGATCCCCCCGGTGAGACCAAGTACTATGCGCACAGGGAATACAGCAGTGACGTCCAATCCGTGCTTTAGGAAACTCTGCTCTCTGGAAGGCCAGGCTTGCTCGTGCACGCTCCCTCTCTCCAAACACACGCACAGTTGGTTCTTGTGATTCATGGTAGTTATTATGTTCCAGAAAGTCACTGTAAACGCTGAGTGCTGATTAGTGAATACTGAGCCACTTGCTGCTTGGGGAAACAGGGGTGTTTCTGTGACCTCCGCCCCAGTCACATCATCCAATCATCACATAACTGTGTTTTATGTGTGTTTTTGTTTATAAACCCTTTCGCTGGGGGTGCCTGGCTGACTCAGTCAGGGGAGCATGAGACTTTTTTTTTTAAAGTTTATTTTATTTTATTGGGAGGGAGGGGAGAGAAAGAGAAAATCTCAAGCAGGTTCTATGCCAGGGGCTTGGTCCCATGACCCTGAGATCATGACCTCACCCGAAATCCAGAGTTAAAAGTGTAACCGATGGACTGAGTCACCCAGGTGCCCTGAGCGTGCAACTCTTGACCTAGGGCTTGTGAGTTCAAGCCCCACGTTGGGTGTAGAGATTACTTAAAAAAAAAAATCTTAAGAGATAAAAATTTAAAAAATGAAAACACTTGCATTAACATGTATTGATTCATTAATGACGAACTCGCAGCCAACGGCACCATAACTCATGCCTGAACAGAGCTCACCGAAGGCACATCGGCCTTCTTGTTTAGGACACTAGACAGTACTTCGAGTACTGTGCTTTGGGGCCATTTTAAAAGGCAAAATCATCCAGGAAAAGCAAAAAATGCAAAAAACCCCTGCCATTAAATAGACACGTTTGAGCTGAACAGGAAGGCAGAGCACTGCCTTGTTTGAACTTAGCTGCAAACCTTGCATGGGGCCGCTTGAATTCGTCACCACTCTGTGCATGTCTACCCACGACCGCAAAAGCACGAGTACTCATCTTGGCATTACAAGTGTTAGTGAACAGGTGAATTCACAAACACAGGCCTTGTGAACAGTAAGGGGCAACTGTATTTAAGACTAGCATTTATGTTATTACACACGCACGCGCACTGGGAGCTTACTGAAGGAGCCGCCTTCAGCCTACAGCTCTGGCACCAAGAGAGCTGCACCGGCCTCTCTCCCCAGCAGGTCTGGGCCCCACACGGTTCTCCCCGGAGCAGCACAGCACTATGGTGCAGGGGCTGGACTGTGGGATTCTGCTGGGGTTCAAAGGCCAGCTCGGCCGCTTACTTGCTAGGTGATCCGGGCCAGTTTCCAGACTTCTCTGTATTTATAATTCTCGTCTGGTAAACCTGTAAGGGACATCTAGTTGAAGGACAGAGTATTCTAATGCAAGTAACTCTGGCTGGCATAGGGCTGTCCCATGAAGTGCTCAACGGAAACGCAGGGAGCGAGTAAGTAAACGAAGCGAATCAGAATTCTTATACGTGTGGCTTCCTGAGACAGCCAAGTTAGGCACACCTTTGTGGATCAAGTCCCCATCGTCCCCCCCCCCCCAAGCCGATCAGCGAGGGCATTACTGAATGATTCTCTCCTCATGCCTTTTCTTGACAGGGGGATGGGATGGGAGTCTCTCCGTATCTCCTACTCCCTTCTCCATGATGGCACCTCACTGTTTCCTTTTCTCAAACGATACCCTGAAGACCGTCATTTACCTAAGGTATTGACAGCCCCTTAAAAGTTGCCAGAAACTGCTACACATTTCCTACCTAAACATCCTCTTCCGAAACCCGGGAAAGGTGCAGAACATAACCTTCCAGCGCGGCATCCTGGTGCTTGCTCTGGCATCCCCCCGACGTCACCCCCGTCCACCATATTAATAAGCTCTGGGCCAGACGCCCTAGGGGCAGCGTCAGAAATGGATACCAGGGGGCACCTGGGTGGCTCAGGTGGTGAAGTGTCTGACTGACTCGGGTCACAATCTTGAGTCCTGGGATCAGGCCCCACCCCACATTGGGACCTGTGCTCGCAGGGAGTCTGCTTGTCCCCCTCCCTCTGCCATTCGTGTTCTCTAATAAAATCTTCAAAAAAAGGAAAAAGCACTGGAGTACCTAGGTCTTCAGGCTCCAAGTTCTAGCACCGTCGACAGCCTCCAGGGCGAGAGAACACCCACGAGATGCAGGCTGGAGATTCAAAGCAAGAGTTGTGACACAAATCTTGCGGGGAGATAAGGAAACCAACAGTACAAAGATAGTAGGACAAAAAATAAACACAAAACTAACCAGCCGCTCCCTGGCGAGAGAAACACAGGTTCCAAAACGTACAGCCACGGGGTGTGCTAATCTATTAGTGCTGATTTTCCATTTCAGCTCCCTGGGAAAGAAAAATTCCTGTGGCTTGAATTACTTAAAGGACAGAAGTGATCACAGATGTCGCCTGGCTCAGGGTGGGGCCAGGAAAATCCATACTGCAAAAATGAAAAAACAAGTAAAATGCTTCTTAGTTTCCCTTCACTCAAAACCACTATTTCCTTAATTCTATCACACTCAATAAAAGGCAAAAAATATACTTAGAAACTTGGCACTGGAGATAAATAACCCCAAAAGTGAGCAAAAGCTCTAAATCAAACTATCTCTGTCCCTCCTGCTGGCCTGAGAGGCTGCCCCTGGTCACCTCACACTTTGTTCAACTCCCCCTTTACCACAGGACAAAAATGCAGCTTTTGGCTAATTCACTCCCTCCCTCCGGGTTGGGCTAGGGCTCCCCATACTTTGCTCTGCTCCAGGCCAGCTTGGATGCTCTACCTGCTTATTTTTCTAGTCTTTAATTGGTTTTCTCAAAAGCTCTCTTCACACACCAAGCTGCCCTTCTATGGCTCGGCCCCTGGCTGAGCCCCCACATTTCCCTTTGCACAAGCACGGGGCTTCCCAATTCACGCTTGGGGACTGGGGGGATGCTGGGCAGCAGCATGTATCATGGGGTACAGTCTGCCTCTCAGCTGGAGGACGTGGGGGTCCTGCACTGTGCAGTGCGGGCTGCCCCAGAGCCGGGCCATTTCCTTCAGCAAGCCTGGAAACAGGCCCGCCCCTGTCACATCGCTTCCCAGCTGTCCCTGCGGCTTTGGAACAACATTAGACAGGTCTGAACAAAACCTGAAGTGTTTCTGTTCTTTACTAAATAAACGTTTCTTTCACAGAAACTAGTCCAAACTCATCACTGCCCAAACAGAAGAGGCACCGGGGCAGAAGGGTGATGCGTGCTCCCCATCAGCCGGAGCGTCAATGAACTCTGCTCAGCAGTGCCCCAAGGGTCCAGGACACGGTCCTCTGTGTCCCACAGGCATGGAGGCCTGCCAACAGGCGGGGCTGTCAACAGTCAGGATGGATTCCCGCCTGCTTCTCTCCAGCAAGGCGCTGGGAAGAGAACTGAGCTGAAACAGAGCCTCCTTTTGCCTCGGGTTGTGTGGAGGCTTTTCTGAGGTCCCAGCCACAGGATGGGCCAGGCTCCAGACAGCCACTACAGCCAACACTGTCATCGCCCCATGATGAAGCTGGGCTGCTCCTCCTCCTCCTCCTCTGTTCCAGATGCTTCCTCAGAGCTACTGGATGGCTGCTCCTGAGACTGACTGGATCCTGTAATCACACGATATCTGATTAGAGACAAACGGGCCCAGAGAACCAAGGGACGCTTTAAAAATGGAGGAGCACGGAGGAGAAATTATGAACTACAGTTTGCCCTTGAACAGTGCAGAGGTTATGGGCGCCCATCCCCCATGCAGCCAAAAATCCACACATAATACACATAATTTTTTTTTTTTTTTTAAGTAGGCTCCAAGCCCAGCCTGGCTCGAACTCATGATCCTGAGATCAAGACCTAAGCTGAGATCAAACTGGATGCTTAACTACCAGAGCACCTTGGTGCCCCTTCATGTGTAACTCCTGACGCCCCCAAACGAAACTACAGCCTGTCAACCAGAAGCCTTACCCGTGACATACGCAGACCACTAGCACATTCTGTATGACACGTGTTGCGTACTGCATTCCTACAGTAAAGCAGGCTTTAAGAAAAGTAAGCCAGATATAAGAGAATGTTAAGAAAATCAGGAAAATACATTTACAGTGCTCTACTGTAGAAAAACTCCACATGTATGCGGACCCACGCAGCTCACACCCGTGTTGTTCAAGGGTCGGCTGTACAACAGTTGTTCCCACACAGCGTGAGGAGCCGGAGGAGCTCACGTCATCAGTCGCCGTGCTGTGTCTCGGATATAAGGGTGGGTCCCAGAACTGGTCTGCCACAGCTGGCAGCTGGATCTCATCTTTGTGAAGAAGGTCCTGAAGCCCAACACCCCGTCAACGGGGCCTCACTGCTTTTTATTTTACTTCTTAAAAGATATTTATTTATTTGACAGAGAGAGAGAAAGAGGGGAAACATAAGCAGGGGGAGTGGAAGAGGGAGAAGCAGGCTCCCCACTGGGCAGGGAGCCCGATGCGGGGCTCGATCCCAGGACCCTGAGACCATGGCCTGAGCTGAAGGCAGTGGCTCTAACCCACTGAGCCACCCAGGCAGCCCCTCACTGCTTTTTAGATGTTGCTCCCCCCTCCAACCCATGTGTGTCACTGTCACCACCATGGCGGGCCATGTCCCCAGCCATCACTTTAACACTTAACATTAGGCCAACAACGCTCCTACCCGAGTCTCAGGCTCTCATGACAGGATTTAAAAACTCTGTAGCAGAGGGATCTGCCTACAACAAACATGCCAGCTTCCCGGCTCTTCCCACAGACCCAGAAACCTTCTCTGTTGACGCTCCACGTGCATCTCTGAATTCCAATGTTTCCCCGGCACGATGTCGGTGCCCACGGTGCAGCTGAGCTGGCCAAAAGCCAAGCAGAAAGACATCTTGTTCCCAGCTCCTCCTCCCCCTCCTCCTCCCCACTCCTTGAGAGCAGGGCAGTGGGCGAGAGTTGGAACAGGAGAGCCAGAGCCCACAGAGGCAGTCCTGTCCTCCAACCCCTGCAGGCACCGCGGGCTCCCTAGGCCCACCAACAGGCCTCCTCCCTACAGATATGTAGGAACTCGCTCTAGCACCCCCCAGAGCTCCTAGGGACCCAGAGTCGTGCTACTGCTGTCGTCACAGGGCCAGACAGACAGCTACAAGGTGGGAAGCCTGGGGTGCCCTGGGCACAGCGCGGTCTACAGTTCACTCTCACACCCCAGGGTGGGCCACTGGAGAGCGCTTCTGGCAGAGGCTGGAAACCATCTCTCAGACTCGGTTTCATTGCTTTAGGATATTCCTCCTCCTCAACTTCATGCCGAAAGGAATGAGAAGTTTCAAAAGTACAGTGAGTACGTTTTATTTTTTAAGCTTTATTTCTTTATTTTGCAGGGAGAAGGGTAGAGAGAGAATCTTAAGCAGATTGCACTGAGTGGGGAGCCCGCAGTGGGGCTCAACCCCACAGCCCTGAGATCATGACCTGAACCAAAACCAAGAGTCCGACATTCAACCAACTGAGCCAGCCAGGTGCCCCCAGCACGTTTTAATAACTAATATTTGTAGGAAAACTCTTACGTGGGGGTGCCTGAGTGGCTCAGATGGTTAAGCATCTGTCTTCGGCTCAGGCCATGATCTCCAGGTCCTGAGATCGAGTCTCGCATTGGGCTCCTAGCTCAGCAGGGAGTCTGCTTCTCCCTCTCCTTCTGCCTCCCCCCGCTTGTGCTCTGTCTCTCTCAAATGAATAAATAAATTTTTTTAAAGATTTTATTTATTTATTTGACAGACAGAGATCACAAGTAGGCAGAGAGGGAGAAGCAGGCCCTCTACTGAGCAGAGAGCCGGATGCGGGGCTCAATCCCAGGGCCTGGGATCATGACCCGAGCTGAAGGCAGAGGCTTTAACCCACTGAGCCACCCAGGCGCGCCAGAATAAATAAAATTTTAAAATGTAACAAAACAAAACCCTAAAAAACCTCTTATGTGCCAGGCACATGCTAAGTCTTTCCATACACCACCCTGTTTCATTCTAACGGGAATCTATGAGATGGGGCTGCCTGGCCGGCTCGGTCCGTGGAGTGCGGACCCGATCTCAGGTTGGTGAGCTCGGGCCTCACGTGGGCGTGGGGATTACTTACAAAGAGAAGTCTAAGAGACAAGCACCACCACTCCAGATCCACTTCACAGAAGAGGAATGGAGCTCACAGAGGTTATGTAACTTGTTACTCAAGGGCTCAAACCACGAGGAATCAGGACTCGGACCTGGACGGTCTGGGCCTCAGCCAAATCGCGCCTGCAGAAGCGCACGAGGAAACGGAAGCAAAAGGGAAACGGCGGAGACGGGGGTGAGGCGGGCACACTGACGGATAAGCAAAGTGGAGTCCGTGCACACAGCAGAGGATCACTCAGCGTCAAAAAGAAGGGCATTCTCACTCCTGCCACAACATGGATGAACCTTGAGGACATCACGTTCGGTGAAACAGGGCACCACAGATCCAGGTGCCTGGGATCGAGTCCCACATCGGGCTCCTTGCTCGGCAGGGAGCCTGCTTCTCCCTCTGCCTCTGCCTGCCACTCTGTCTGCCTGTGCTCGCTCGCTCTCTCTGACAAATAAATAAATTAAATCTTAAAAAAAAAAAAAAAAGGTTAAGATGGAAAACGTTATGTGTATTTTTACCATAATACAAAAAGAAATAAAAAAAAGATCAGGAAAAGAAAAACTGTGCATATCATGGAAAAATGGAGTGAAAAACTAGAGATGCATCGAAAACCTGGCTCTGAGCCCCCTGATGCCAGGCCAGTACCCCCAGCGCCCTGAGCACGGCAGCCACAGGAAAGAGTGCTATTTCTGTGGCACGTGGCATGACTGGTCCAAGGCCTGTGGCCTCAGTCTCCACCCCGCCGGCCAAGGGGAACAGTCCTTGCCACTCGTAGCCCATTCCCTATATACCAGCAGGGGGCCTTGCTCTAGAACTTGGGCTCCAAGGTGGAAACTGTTGAAGATTTTGCTTTGTTCCCTAACTTACTCATACTCTGCCTCAAGTTCTCTAAGAACCACCGACCCCTCCAAACAGTAAACACAACTGATGCGTATGTGTGGGAAACATGTTGTCGGGGCCTGGAAGCATCACCTTCAAGGAGAGGCCTAGGAATCTGGTGCACACTCCAGTCCTTTGGTGATTCGACAAAGTTGTTTCACTTGCTCCTTCTTTCAACATAATAAAAAATAAAGCATTTATTACTACTAAGTTTAATATCAAGGACACAAGAATCAAAAAGAAGCCGTCCCAAATTAAAACAACAGTGAGAAAGCACACCACAGACTAGAATGGCTACAACTGAACACACGGGCGCTTCCACTCGCTGGGGAGGATGTGGAGGACAGCAGCCGCCGTTTACTGCCGCTCGGAGTGTGGGATGGTCCGGCTGCTCTGGAAGCCAGTCTGCCAGCTTCTTACACAGCAAAACACACTCTTATCACAGGACCCAGCCATCACCCTCAGCGGGCCTGAAAACACCCACGCCAGAGCCATGACGCAGGTGTCTGCAGCAGCTTTCTTCCTAAATCAGCTGAAACAGGACACAACCCAAATGTCCTTCGAAAGGTGACCAGAGAAACCAACCATGACCTAGCCGTGGGATGGAAGGCCGTTCCACAGTAAAAAGGAAGGAGCTACGAGGCCAGGCTAAAGCATGGCTGGATCTTAAGTGCGTACTTCCAAGTGGAAGAAACCAGCCGAAAGGCCACATGTTGTAGGACTCCCAACTACACAGCGTTATGGACAACGGGGAACAGATGGGCGGCTGCCAGGGATACGGGTGGGAAGAGGCTGGAGGTGGAGCACAGGACTCTTTTTGAGGCAGTGACACGATTCCCCAGGACACTGTAATAGTGGACACAGGATGCCATGCATTTGTCAAAACTCACAGAACTTTACAGCACGAAGAATAAATCTTAACGTACGCAAATTTAAGGTTATTTAGGATCCCGGGACGAATGCAAAAGGTGACACAGGAATCCAACCCTATACCAAATGGATGAAACAACTTCTGTGAAGAGGGCGGGAGAAAAGTGCTGCCCTAAGGAGTTCTGGGAACAGTGGCGTCCGTATGACCGACGGCAAAGGAACTGCACAGAACACTGGACTCTAGCTGATAAACCTGTTTCGCACAGGTAACAGGTTAACAATTCTGAAGGCAGCACCCACAGGCACTGGAACTGGACAACGGAACAAGTGACGGGCGGAGGGTAGAGGCCAGGTTCCTCACTGTCGGAGTGTCAGGTTACGGGCAAACCAGCCGGAATGAGGCTGGAGGCTCACGCTGGAAGGCTGGAATGATCCATGTGGTCATGGATCGGAGTTGGAGACATCAGTATAAGCTCAGGTTTAGTGTAACAGAGAACAATACACAGGGTTATGTCTAGAAATATCTATAAATGCGTGTAAACACACTGGTTAGTACATGCGCATGTTTCTTTGTTCTATCAGTTAAACATACAACAACACCCAGTGGCAAAGAACATGCCTAACCCCCAGATCTTGGTTTCTAAAACCATTCCCCAAAAAAGTGAGAGAAATGTCTGGTTCTGGGTCTGGGGCAGGAAATGTAAAAGGCAAGTCTGGAATAGGTTATAGTGCCAGAAAGTAACGATGTGCTTTTAAAAGAAAAAAAAGTCCAAATCTCATAAGGAATCAAGTATGTAAAGGGGCCACAGAAGCCAAAGGCAAGAGGCCTGCATGACCAGAGCTGGAACGAGCTAAGCGACAAAAGAAGTAAGGTGGTACTGCATTCGACCTAAAGTATAAAATCAATTTCCACAAGGCCATACTGATATACACAAGCAGGGGAGAAGAGGCCAATGTGTGCAGAAGAAGTTCAAATCATCCATGTGGTTACTCCGCCCTCACAGAGGATGCACTGACTCCTCAGCTGATCCGCAGTGTGGGCGGCAGGCAGTCACTTCTTTCCAGAAAGTACAGTGTGGGAAAGGGGAGAAGCAGAGTGAATTTACAGTAGACAATCCTGACAGGCATTGCCTCTCTGCCAGGCGATCAAGGTCAACGCATCCACAGTGCAAGTCATCTGGATGGTATACAGTCTTGACATAGTGTGATTAAGAATGGAACTTTAGGGCGCCTGGGTGGCTCAGTGGGTTATGCTGCTGCCTTCGGCTCAGGTCATAATCTCAGGGTCCTAGGATGGAGTCCCACATCGGGCTCTCTGCTCAGCAGGGAGCCTGCTTCCCCTCCACTATCTGCCTGCCTCTCTGCCTACTTGTGATCTCTCTATCAAGCAAATAAATAAAATCTTAAAAAAAAAAAAAAAAAAAGAATGGAACTTTATCTGTGTGGCCTTCCTCCCCAAAATAAGTAACTGCAGGCTAATCAGGAGAAAAATATCAGACAAAACCCAGCTGAGGGACAGTCTACAGGACATCCAATCCTCCAAACTCTCAAAGGCATCAAAAACAAGCAAGTCTAAGAAACTGAACTTAGCTCCCTAAGAAAGAGCTAACAGAAGCCTAAGGGTACGTGGTGATTGAATGTCATGTGATATCATCCATGGGATTCTGAAGTGAGAAAAAGGCATTAGGTACAAACTAAGGAGATCTGACTAAAGTAGAGACTTCAGCTAATATATCTATCAATACTGTTCATTCATTGTGATAAAATGGTTAATAAGATGTTAATAAGAGGGAGGAAAGCTGGATAAGGAAGTCCTTGGGATTATACTATCTCTGGACTTCTCCTGTAAATCTAAAACCATTCTAAAAATTTTTTATTAAAAAAAAAAAAAAAAAAAAAGACACTGCCCTACACTCATGGAATCATGTTGGGGAGGAAGAATTTCCTCTGCCCTCCAAGGTCGTTCTAGCTGGGCTAAGAATCAAACTGATATGAGACAGTAATGGGAAAAAAATCAAATCTAGTTTTTTTATCTACAGGGAAACAGACAGACACAAAATTCCAAAAACAGGCAAGAGGAAGGCTTAAGTGACATCCTCAGCACAGGAGAGGGGTAGGAGTCTGAGGAAAGAGAGAGGCAGAAGATCATTAGCAGGAAGGTAACAGGAGATGTTTGGAAAACAAAGGGTGCCCTGTTGTGCAGATAATTTCTTAGGTAAAAAGGAATCTCTATTAATAGCTCTCTTCCTGGTACAGCAGGCAGTTGAGGGGGAGGTAAAGAGCTTTTCCTGTATCTGCTGGGTTTTGACTGCTTTAACCTTACCAAAACGGTGTTGAGGGGTGTTGGCACCGTACGCTCACCATCAGTTGCAGACCCAACAAGAAGAGAAAGACTCAATCTTTTCTGTGGCTACTGCTCTACTGTCCCGGCTGGAGAAAGAAATGCTTTCCATGTACGCCCTGCCCCAAGCTTAGCCAATGAAAAGCCACCATACTTTGAATTCCAAATTTACTCTACTGAACTTTTAGTTTACAACAGCCTTCCCAACTTACCCCTTTTCTCTTCAAAAGCATTTCCTCAGGGCGCCTGGATGGCTCCGTTGATTAAGCATCTGCCTTCAGCTCAGGTCACAATCCCACAGGCCTGGGACTGAGCCTCACATTGGGGTCTCCGCTCAGCAGGGAGTCTGCTTCTCCCTCTCCCCTCTGCCTGCCCCTACCCCTGGTCATGCTTGCTCTCTTTCTCTCTCTCACTCTAATAAATAAATAAATAAAATCTTTTTTTTTTTTTTTTAAAGATTTTATTTATTTATTTGATAGACAGAGATCACAAGTAGGCAGAGAGAGAGAGGAGGAAGCAGGCTGTCCACAGAGCAGAGAGTCTGATGCGGGGCTCGATCCCACGACCCCGGGATCATGACCCGAGCTGAAGGCAGTGGCTCTAACCCGCTGAGCCACCCAGGAGCCCCTAAATAAATAAAATCTTAAAAAAAAAAAACCCACAAACTACCTCTCCTTTGTTCTCTAGACTTGCCTGCTTGTTTGTACCAAACTGCAATTCTTTTATTCCTGAATAACGCCCTTTTTGCTGGTAAAGTAACTGCCAATTTTTTTTTTTTTAAAGTAACTGGCAATTCTTATGTTTAAGATTAACAAACTCAAAAACAATGTTCATGCCAATGTGGCCCATCTTGGGGCAGGCTGCCCTTGGCTCCTTGAAGAGATAATCACATTAGGTGACTTAGCAGACTGTCTAAACCAAGAAAGTGCACAGCCCTCTGGGAGCAAGGCGGAGGGAAAGGCTAGATGGTTAGGTTGTGGAGGGAGGGTAGGAAAGGCTTTTAAAGAGAGAGAGAACATGGCAAGAGGAAGGTGCAGGATGACCAGAAGCTCTTTGGGCAGATGGGGAGCCAAGCAGCAAGGAAAAGGAGAGAGCACAGAGCCCTGAGCATGTGAAGCAAGGGGAGCAGAGAACCGGGAATGCAGGAGCTGCTGACTGGATTCCAAGCAGGGTCACCCTGTGGGTAAGCGCACTGTAGAGTGGAGACCCATTACCTGGGTTCCAATCGTGCCCCGTCACTCCCTCCCTCTAGCTCTGTTCGGTGCCTATAGTCCCTCAACTGTAAAAAGGGGAACTACCACCTGCCTACCTATATCTCAGGGCAACTGGGAGGATAATATTCGCAAAGCACTTACAGCTGGGAGTATGTGATAAATATTCAATAAGTGTTAGCTATTGTTATTATATTATTTTTTTTAAAAGATTTTATTTATTTATTTGACCCAGAGAGAGATCACAAGCAGGCAGAAAGGCAGGCAGAGAGAGAGGGGGAAGCAGGCTCCCCGCTGAAGAGAGCCCGATGCGGGGCTTGATCCCAGGACCCTGAGATCATGACCTGAGCTGAAGGCAGAAGCTTAACCCACCGAGCCACCCAGGCACCCCTATATAATTTTTTTTAAGTAAACTCTACCCCTAACATAGGGCTTGAACTCACAACCCTGAGATAAGAGTCTCATGTTCCACCAACTGAGCTAGCCAGGTGCCCCTGTTATTATATAAAATTAAAAAAGAAAAACATGTCAAAAATGGAGTCCTTTGCCCCCACTCCCAACAGCAAACCGAGATTAATTACTTTCAATCTATCCCAGGAATGTGACTTTTTAACAGCTGATCTGAAATTTCCTGATCAACACTAGAGAGATCATATGCATGACTAAAAACCCTGCCATTCATTTCTTGCCTCACCCTCCTTCCTTTTTTCTACCTCCAGGGGGCATCTCTCTACTTGCTAGATGGGATGCTGACTCATGAACTGCATAATAAAACCAATTAGATCCTTAGATATACTTGGATGAATTTTGTTTTTTAACAATAAGCAAAAGAACAAAAGCTCTTTGGGCAGATGGGGAGCCAAGCAGCAAGGAAAAGGAGAGAGCACAGAACAAATGACCGTCTAATCTCTGTTTTAACAAGAGCTTTGGGGACTGTACACAGGTGGGAGAAGTGGGGGCCTGGCCGGGAAGAGAGTGGAGGCTGCCACCCTGGTCCCGCCAGATCTGGATCGGGATCTTTGTGCGGTTTTTACTAAATCCCCAATGGAAGAATAGATCCCCACATGGAAGAATAATTTTTAAAAGCCAGTGCTGGCAAGGACACAGCAGAAGTGGAGACTGATGCACATCGTTGATGGCAGTAACAATTGGTATGACTCCTCTGGAAAGAAATGTATTTCAAGAGTCATTAAATCTTTTTATACTCTGTGATCCAGTAATTTCCATTGCTGGAAATTTGTCTTAAGGAAACACACCATAAAGGGGGTACATAATATTCACTACAAAGTGTCTTCTAAAGAAGACAAAAATGAATCAATCTAATGTCTAACAAAAAGCAAAGAGGTGGGGACGCCTGGGTGGCTCAGTTGGTTAGGCGGCTGCCTTCGGCTCGGGTCATGATCCCAGCGTCCTGGGATCAAGTCCCACATCGGGTTCCTTGCTCAGCAGGGAGCCTGCTTCTCCCTCTGCCTCTGCCTGCCTCTCTGTCTGCCTGTGCTCGCTCTCTCTCTCTAACTAATAAATAAATTAAAAAAAAAATCTTAAAAAAAAAAAAAAAAAAGCAAAGAGGTGTGTCGCAGTGGGACAACTGCTGGATGTCATCAGTCACTGAACAAATTATGAAGGACCAGAAATGCTAACAGTATTAAATAAGTGAAGTGGACAACTATTCACACACTACGCAAATGACATGCACGTGCAGGGAGAGACAAAGCAAATGGACAGGAAGAGAGGGGACTGATTAGGGTAATACTTGAGCTGTTTCCATTACTGTTACACTACTGTTTACATAACAGTTTAAAATCGAGGAATCTGAGATTTTATTCATGTATTTTAGGAATACCAGGTTAATGTCACTGAATATAACTGAAACTCGTTTATTTGCTTTTTAAAGTTTACTTGTTTTTGTAATCTCTACACCAACATGGGGCTTGAACTCATGATTCTGAGATCAATCAAGAGTCACATGCTGTTCTGACTGAGTCAGCCAGGTGCCTCAAAACAGATATTAATTTAAAAAAAAAAAAGAAAGAAAGAACAGATTAAGAAAAAATCCTTCCTTATAGTACGGAATTGTAAGGACATGGGAAAATATTTATGAGACAATGTTATGTAATAAAATTAGAACAACTATAAATACAGTATTTATATAAAAAGGCTTATGTGATATATATTTAAAAACTGAAATAAAAAATGTCATTCAAAATGACTCTTTTTAGTAAAGATTATAGGTAACTTAAATTTTTGACTTTATTTTTTTTTTTAAGATTTTATTTATTTATTAGTTAGAGAGAGAGAGAGAGAGCACAGGCAGAGAGAGAGGCAGGCAGAGGCAGAGGGAGAAGCAGGCTCCCTGCCGAGCAAGGAGCCCGATGTGGGACTCGATCCCAGGACGCCGGGATCATGACTTGAGCCGAAGGCAGCAGGTTAACCCACTGAGCCACCCAGGCGTCCCTGACTTTATTCTTCTATGCATACTCCGAAAATCTTCTAAAATGGTCATATATTATCTTTATTCTCTCCGTCTCTCTTTTTAAAAAGACTTTATTTATTTATTTGACAGACAGAGGGAGAGGGAACACAAGCAGGGGGAGAGGGAGGGAGGAGACTCTCTGCTGAACAGGGAGCCTCATGTGAGGCTTGATCTCAGGCCCTTGGGATCATGAGCCGAGCCAAAGACAGCCGTTTAACTGACGAAGCCACCCAGGCGCCCCTATTAGCTTTAATCTCAAAAGGCACAAAGCATACAGATAGTTTTCCAACATAGCAAATATAAGACTTTGGGCACTGAAACGATGGTTCAATCTAAAACATATACTCAGAACACCAGAATAGCAATTGAGAGAGAAGTCTTAATCGGGGCAATTTTGTCATCCCCCCC
>ML102743.1:0-10305 GCA_003697995.1 Taxidea taxus jeffersonii
GGGAGAGGGACAAACAGACTTCCCACTGAGCAGGGAGCCCAATGCAGGACTCGATTCCAAGACCCTGGGATCATGACCTGAGCCAAAGGCAGATGCTTCACCAACTGAGCCACCCAGGTGTCCCCCTCCAGGTTTTTAAAAAGATTTATTTCCTTTCTAGAGAGAACTATAGAAAGCATGAGTGGGAGGGGCAGGGGGAGAGAGAATCTCCAGTCGACTCCCCACTGAGCAGGGAGACTGACCCAGGT
Organism: Taxidea taxus jeffersonii; assembly: GCA_003697995.1. Lineage (NCBI taxonomy): Eukaryota > Metazoa > Chordata > Mammalia > Carnivora > Mustelidae > Taxidea > Taxidea taxus. Next base: position 249 of record ML102743.1, read on the forward strand.
TGATTTCACAACCCAGAGATCACGAGCTGAAACCAAGAGTTGGACACTAATGGACTGCACCACCCAGGTGTCCCTTCTGCCTCCCAATTTTGAGGTCATATCTTACATTTGGTTTTATATCCTGCTTTTTCACATTTTTGCATGTCACCGAAAACTTCACAAATATTTTTTACCAGTGACACGAGAGTCTATCATATGACTGTAATTATATGTACCACGGTTTACTTAGTCATTCCTCTAATGGATGTTGAAATTGTTAGCAATTTTCATTAACAATCATGAACATTTCCTGGGCTTTAGCCTCATTTTGGATTATTTCCTTTGGCTTGATTCTTAGAAGTGAAATTACTGGTTCATCTGGGCTGATATTTTAGAGTTTTCTTGACATGCAGTGCTGGATTGCTTTCCTGAAAAAGCTGGTTCACATCCCTCTCATCAGGACTAAGAAGAAATACAAATTTAAAAAGCTATCTGGGGGGCTCCTGGGTGGCTCAGTGGGTTAAGCCTCTGCCTTCAGCTCAGGTCATGATCTCAGGGTCCTGGGATGGAGCCCCACATCGGGCTCTCTGCTCAGCGGGGAGCCTGCTTCCAACTCCCCGCCTGTCTCTGCCTACTTGTGATCTCGCTCTCTCTCTCTCTGCCGAATAAATAAATAAAATCTTAAAAAGTTATCTGGGCCTTTACATTTATGATATTGGTGGTCTACCAATTGTTGAAACTTTCTCCCCTGTGCCCCTTTAGCTCACAGGTGTGCTACCACACAGCTGATGCCATCATGTTGTGGAGAGGTTGGCAGCCATGGGCCTGGTAGCCCACAGACTGGGCAGCCATCGGGTCTCACTGACATTCCAGAGAGATCTTCAGCCTCAGCTCGGTGCTTCCTGTGTTGGGTGTTGCTGACCATTTCATCAGTAGTGATGTTTCCAGGCTTCTCTCTGTTTTCCTGCTTCTCTCTACCCAGGGCTGGTTCTTTGAGGACTCTGATGATCAGAGAAGGGGTAAAAAGTTCCATTACATTCCAGTCTGACCATTATGGAGGGTCAGTTTTACTGCTGTGCTTTGCTCCTTCCATCACCAGAGCTCTTAGCCTTACCTTTAAAAAAAAAAAATTAAAACACCCTTTTATTTTAGAACAGTTTAAAATTTGTAGTGAAATTGCAAAGATAGTACAGAGTTCCCATATGCACCACACCCAGTTTCCCCTATTAATATTTTACAGTTAGTGTGCCTCATTTGTTATTATTGATGCATGATTATTAAACCATACCTTATTCAGATTTCCTTAGTTGTTAACCACATGTTAAAATCCCCATTCCAGGGGCGCCTGGGTGGCTCAGTGGGTTAAAGCCTCTGCTTTCTGCTCAGGTCATGATCCCAGGATCCTGGGATCGAGTCCTGAATCAGGCTCTCTGCTCCGCAGGGCGCCTGCTTCCCTTCCTCTCTCTCTGCCTGCCTCTCTGCTTACTTGTGATCTCTGTCTGTCAAATAAATAAATAAAAAACCTTTAAAAAAAATCCCCATTCCAGAGTCCCACACAGGATACCATATTATGTTAGTTGTCGTATCTTGTTTGGCTCCTCTTGGCTATGACCATTTCTCAGACTTCCCTTGTTTTTGACGACCTTGACAGTTTTTGAGGAATACCTATCGGATGTTTTGTAGAATGTCTCTCAGTTGGAATTTGTCTATTCTTCCCCCCGTCCCCCCTTGGATTTTGGGAGGAAGACCACAAAACATTTAGTTACTCTCATCATATCAAGGGAATGTACTACCAACATGATTCATCACTACTGGTGTTGATCACCTGGCCTAGGTGTTTTCTTCCCTGTAGAGTGATTTTTTTTCTCCCTTCTGTCTATACTGTGCTCTTTGGCTAGAAGTCACTACATGCAGCTTAAGGACTCAGGGGTTATGTTCCACCTCCTTGAGGGCAAAGTGTTTACATAAATTATTTGGAATTTTTTTTTTTTAAAGGAAGTTTTTTTTTTTTTTAAGATTTTATTTATTTATTTGACATAGATCCCAAGTAGGCAGAGAGACAGGCAGAGAGAGAGAGAGAGAAGGAAGCAGGCTCCCTACCGAGCAGAGAGCCTGATGCAGGGCTCGATCCCAGGACCCTGAGATCATGATCTGAGCCGAAGGCAGAGGCTTAACCCACTGAGCCCCCCAGGCGCCCTATTTGGAATTCTTTTATACTCAAGCTTTGACTATGCTTCCCCATTTAAAAAAAAAATTTAAAAAAAAATTTTTTTTAAAGGTTTTATTTATTTGACAGACAGAGATCACAAGCAGGCAGAGAGAGAGGAAGAAGCAGGCTCCCTGTCGAGCAGAGAGCCTGATGCGGGGCTTGATCCCAGGATCCTGGGATCATGCCTTGAGCTGAAGGCAGAGGCTTTAACCCACTGAGCCACCTGGCACCCTATGCTTCCCCATTTATATATATATATTTGTTCAATCATTTATATCAGTGTGGACTCATGGATTCCTTTTGCACAAATTAATAAAGCTCTTACATATGTTTATAACAGCTTTATTGACACCATACAATTTGCCACTTAAAGTAAATGATTCAGTATATTTTTTTAAATTTAAAGAGTCACTGCACCTGAGGTGGGGCTCAAACTCACAACCCTGAGATCAAGAGTTGCATGCTCTTCCGACGGAGCCAGGCAGGTGCCCTACGATTCAGTGGTTCTTAGTATACCCAGAGTTGTGCAGCAGCCATAGCCACAATCAATTCTAGAACATTCTTGTCACCTCAAAAAGAGACACCTGTGGGGCACCTGGGTGGCTCAGTGGGTTAAAGCCGCTGCCTTCAGCTCAGGTCATGGTTTCAAGATCCTGGGATCGAGCTCCGCATCAGGCTCTCTGCTCGACAGGGAGCCTGCTTCTTCCTCTCTCTGCCTGCCTCTCTGCCTGCTTGTGATCTCTGTCTGTCAAATAAATCAATAAAATCTTAAAAAACAAAGAGACCCCGTATCTACTAGCAATCCCTCTGCATTTCTTCCGAGTCCCCGTGAGCTTAGGTGACTACTAATCTGCTTTTTGTCTCCATAGATTTACGTATTCTGGACACTTCATGTTAACGGAATCATACAATGTGTGGTCTTTTTGACAGGCTTCTTTCACTCGGCATAGTGTTTCCAAGTTTCATCTGTATCGTAGCTTGTGTCAGTAATGTCTTTATTGACAGTTGTATTCCATTGTGTGATCGACCGCATTTTATCTGTTCATCAGTTGACGGTTATTCATGTGGTCGCCGTTTTTTGACTGTTATGAGTGATGCTGCTACAAACGCTCACATACAAGTTTTTGTGTGACACCGTTTTAATTTCTCTTGACTATAAAACCAGAAGTGGAATTTCTGAGTAGTGGGTGTGAAGTACTATGTCCTTGTGGTTTTGATTTGCATATCTATGAAGGTTAATGATGTTGAGCATCTTGATTTGCATATCTATGAAGGTTAATGATGTTGAGCATCTTTTAATGTACTTACTGGCCATTTATGTATCTTTGGAGAAATTTGGGGAGAATTGATATCTTTGTGGTGTTGAGTGTTCCAGTTTATGAACATGGGATATTTCCTTTTTTTTTTTTTTTAAAGATTTTATTTATTTATTTGACAGAGATCACAAGCAGGCAGAGAGGCAGGCAAAGAGAGGAAGGGAGGCAGGCTCCCTGCTGAGCAGAGAGCCCCATGCGGGACTGGATCCCAGGACCCTGAGATCATGACCTGAGCCGAAGGCAGAGGATTAACCCACTGAGCCACCCAGGCGCCCCGGGATATTTCTTTTTATTTAGAAATTATTTGATTTCTGTTGTCAGCATTTTGTCATTTTCAGCATTCAAGTCCTGTCCATATTTTTGAAGGATTTGTTAGATTTATACTCAAGGATTTCAATTTTTTGGAGCAATTTAAAATGATACTATATATTTTTTTATTTCAGTGTCTACATGTTCATTGCTAATATATAGAAATACAATTTATTTTTATGTTTCTACTGTCCTATAACCTTTTTTATTTATCTGTAGTATTGAACATATCTCTTTATTTAACTTTTTTATTGGTTATTCTATCTATAGGTATTACATTATATATATGTAACTTATCACAGTAAACCAGTATTGCCATTTTTACCAGTTCAAGTGAGATACAGAAAGCTTACTTACTTTATGTCCCGTTATCCTCTTTCACTTATAATATAATTATCTTCACGATTTCTTCTACATGCATTTAGAACCACACTGACAGTTTTGCCTCAAACTTTAAAAGGAATTTAGATAATTCAAGAGAAGGAAAGTTTATTGTATTTACCCGTATTTTTACTTATCATGTCCTTTCTTCCTAAGAGTCTTTATTTTGTTTTGTTTTTAATGTTTTTCTGTTTAGAGAACTTCCTTTAGCTATTCATTTAGAGTTAGGTCTGCTGGGGACAAATTCTCTTAGATTTTCTCAATCTGAGAATGCCTTTGTTTCCTTTTCATTCCTGAAGGATATTTTTGTTGGGTATAGGATTCTAGGTTAACAGTTATTTCTTTCACCACCTAAAAATTATTGTGCCACTTTCTGCTGGTTTCCAGGGTTTCTGATGAGAAATCTACTGTCATTTTAATTGTTTTCCTCTAAAGATAAGGTGTCATTTTTCCTCTGGTTACTTTTAAGAATTTTTGCCTTTGGTTAAAAAATATATATTTTTTAAGATTCTATTTATTTATTTGACAGAGAGAGAGAGAGAACACAAGCAGGGGGAGTGAGAGAGGGAGAAGCAGGCTTCCTGCTGAGCAGGGAGCCCGATATGGGACTTGATCCCAGGACCTTGGAATCATGACCTGAGCCGAAGCTAGATGCTTAATGACTGAGCCACCCAGGTGCCCCTAAGTTTAAAATTTTTAATTATAATGTGTCTTCTTGTGAATTTCTTTGGGTTTATCCTGTTTGAGGGCTCACTAATCTTAAATTGGCAGATTTATACCTCTTGTTAAACTTGGAGAGTATTCAGCCATTATTTCTTTGAGTAACTTTTCAGCATCCCCTTTCTCCACTCCTCTGGGACTCTGCTCCTTTTTGTTTGTTTTGTTTTTTGTTTACTTTCTGTTGTTCCAGTTGGGTAATTTCTATGGTTTGTCATCCAGTTCACTGATTCTTTCCTCTGTTGGAGGAAATTTGGTTATTGAGGCCATTCACTGAGCTTTTATTTCAGTTACTGTATTTTTCAGTTCCAGAATTTCTGGTTCTTCTCTACATATTCTTTTTCTTTGCTGATGCTTTTTATCTTTTCATTGGCTTCCAGTGCATTTGTAATTGCTTGTTTAAGCACTTCTTTTATGGCTGCTTTTAAATCTTAAGTCACATAATTCTTACATTCTTATCTTCTTGATGTTGATGTCTATTGGTTATATTTTTTCATTTGGTTTGAGCTCTTCCTGGGTCTTGCTATGATGAGTGATTTTTGCCTGAAACCTGGACATTTTTGTATTATGTTATGAGATGCTATGTCTTATTTAAACCTTTTGTTTAGGCTGGATTTCTCTGACACCACTTCAGTAGGGAAGTTGTAGTGCTACTTGTAGCTGCCAGGTGGAGGTAGAAGTCCAGGTTTCCTACGTGGCACTTGATGGCATCTGAGGTGGAAGGTGCTCCTTGTGACTGCTGTTTGGGAGTTCTGGCTCCGCATGTGGTCTTCACTGACATGGCAGGGGTGCGGTTGTGTTACCACTCTGCAGGGATGGAATGAAAGCCCTGGTTCCCTACTTAGTCTTCTCTGATATTGACTGATATTTGGGGCACCTTGTTATAGCCTCATGAAGATGGAAATCTAGGCTCCCCACTTGGCCTTTGCTGGCATCAATAGAGGTGGGACCACAATTTTTATTTTAGTGTTTCACTTAAGTAGAATGGTTATTGGCTAAAAGTGTTCTGTCTTGCTGGACTGATTCTTTCCAGACCCTTTGGCTAAAGAGAGCAGGATTTTTCTTTTCTTTTTTTTCTTTTTCTTTTTCTCTTATTATTTTATCTCCCCGTGTGTGTTGGCATTTCTGGATTGTTGGCTTCTTCATTCTATGTATGGGCTATATGAAGTAAAAAGAAAACCCAGGGAGCTCACAATCTCATTCTTGGATACTGAGATCCCTGGCTGATCTACCTCTGTCCTTTACCTTTCAGTCTACTTATGTATTTTATATATAATGATACAATGTTTAGAGTTTTTAGTTGTACATACTGGAAGTAATAGGGAAAAACATGTCTATTCCATCTTCCTAGAAATGGAAATATTTCCTGGGTTCATGGATATTTATTTTATACTTTAGGTTCTAATTCAATATTATTTTCTTTTTTGCTCAGAGTTTTCAGGTATATTGGGAGTGTCGTTGGGAGTGGCTTTCCTTTTTTGCATCTTAATCCACCTGGGTTGCTTCAAGGGCCAGGGAAGGAAGGAACCTCATCTCATGGAAGGGCCAGACCTCCATTTCAGTGTAGAAGGAGAGGCTTGGTTTCCTTCAAGTCTTTCCATCTGACAGCTTGGGTAGAGGCCTTACTTGTAGCCATTTCTGTGGCTCCCCAATAGTTTTCCTACATAAATTGGAGGTAGGCTAATTACCTGATTGCTGGGCAAAGGCACCAGACTCCTGTCTCTTTTCCTTGGAGCCTTGATCTTGCCCATTTGATTTCGATGATTCTTCCTCCCATCTTAGCTGTGAGGAAATGGGATACAGCCAAGGTGATCACTTATCTGGGGTGACAGCAAGTAAACATGAAAAATGTGCTAAGGAACACAAGAGGACAGTGATCAGAAAGGCTTTTTCTTTCAACCTAAATCATGATGTTTTGGGTGCCGGCTAGAGTTTTCCAAGTTATTTATAACTGTCCATCCCTGTTAGGGGATATATGTTTTATCTAAAAATAGGTAATCTCTCCTAATCAAATGATAAATGTGTTTGTCCCAGAAGTTCAGGTGAATAATGAAAATATTACTGCATGACACTGGATCAGATGCCTCAAGATACCCAGTATTTGGAAGTTAGAGATCTTTAAGTATTTTTGGTGGAAGGTCCTTCATGTTAGTAGAGGTAGCACTTATAGGCTAAGTCCTTTTAGAATGATATTCAACGTACTTCTTATTCCTAGCAGCTAATGATTGTGTGTGTGTAGGAGGTTATCTTGTGTTCCTTTGGGGTTTATGTGGCATACAGCCAGCATCTGGCTCTTTATCTCCAATCTTTCTTGAGGGATCCCAATGGGGCATCTCAGTCCCAGACTTAGTGGGTGTCTAGTCCTCATTTCCTTTTCACACAATGGGAAACTCAGAGAGTATTAAAGCTGGTGGGAACCTAATTATTGTTTCTCAACCCTGGTTGTTATTTAGAAATATCTGGAAAAATAAAAAACACTAATGCTTGGGCCCCATCTCTAGAGATTCTGACTTTTTACACCAGCCCAATAAAGTAGGTAGTGTTATTATTTTCACTTAACAGATATAGACCCTGAAACCTGGGCTAAGTTTCTCTCAGACCCCAGAGTTACCCTGGGAAGAGCAGGATTTGAGCCCAAGTGGTCTGAGTTTGGAGTCCCAGATTATAATAACCCACTACCTAGTGGTGGGCCTTGACACACATGGTTTCCTTTTCCTATGCTAGGGGTTCTTTAGTTAGAATCACCTGAGAGATTTTGACAAACATGGACACCTAGATCCCAACCTCATATTCTGGTCTGGGGTGGAGCCAGTACATTGATTTTTTTTTAAATATCTCCAGGTGATTTTTTAAAAATGATTTTATTTGTTTACTTGAGAGAGAGAGAGCAGGAGATGGGAGAGGGTCAGAGGGAGAAGCAGATTCCTGGCTGAGCAGAGAGCCTGACGAAGGGCTGGACTCCAGGACTCTGGGATCATGACCTGAGCCAAAGGTTATAACTAACTGAGCTTAACCAACTGAGCCACCCAGGTGCCCCTCTCCAGGTGATTTGAGTGGGCATCTAGGATCAAGAACCACTGTCTAAGCTTGATCATATGGACCACCTGCCAATTTTAGAAACAGATCCCAATGCCCAGGTGGAAGTGAGCCAGAGGTAGTGCTAGGACTCAGATGCTGCTGAATTTTCTACACAGAAGAGGCATGTGGCCAAATGAGGCCCTTGATCTTTTTATATGCTTATTTATTTTTGAGGGTTGCATTTTCATTAAAATATTCTTTAACCTGTTGAGGACATTGCAAGATTGGAAAATTTCACACAGGGTTCCAGATTTCAGAATTCACTAGAAATGTCAGAGGATCTGGTGACACTTGCCTGAAGCTGAGCTGTAGCTGATGCCTTGTGGCAGGACTGTTCTCATCCCTCAGACCTACCCCACTGCCTTCCAGGCATTCCCTTTGCTGGCTACCAAGGGTATTGGAGTTTCCAACCACCATATTCCTCCCATGCTGTCCTTCATCACAAAGCATTGTGTTGTTGTCTTAGTGGCTCTTCTAGATTGCAAATGCCTTAAGATTCTCAACCTGGGAGGAACTGTGCTCCCTAAGAAACACATGTTGGTGTCATAGAGATCTGTTTGGTTGTCAGTGTGGGGGGGGTGTGGTGGGGAAGGCTGGGAGGACAGCACTACTAGCTTCTAGTGGGCAGAGATCAGAAAGGCTCATCCTATAACAAACAGGACAGCTCCCACAACTGAGACTTAACTGGCCCTGATGGTCTGTAGTCCTGAGGTTGAGAAAGTACCTTAAGGGTAACTCGTGTGCCTCTTGCTCACCTCTGAGTCCCCAGCCTGGCTGGTGGCACATAGTAGACAGTCAATTAAATGTCAGCTGGCGGCCTCACTGATGTCAGACTGTTGGCTTTTCCCCTGCTCCCGCTGGGCTTCTGCCTAACGAGTCCTTGCTTTGCTCTGTGGGCACCATATGGCCCCACAGTAAATGAGTGAGTCAGTAGAAAGCCTGCCATATGCGAAGTCAGTGATCTTATGAATGGAATCCAGAGCAGGGACACAATTATTTCATCTGAAGAAGGAGACTAATTAAACACACAATTGCAGCAAGCGCATTTGTTGGGAGAACTTAAGGCATTCTGCTGCGGGAAGATGTCTTGCTCATTCCTAAAAAGGGAGGATATGGAGGAAGTCTTAATCATGCTTTTATGATCAAAGGTATCTTTAAAATCAATCCTTTCATTAACTGGGTGAAGAATGATGAGGACCTAGTGGGACATTTCAGGCCATATGAATTAATTATAAATTGCCTCAAATGATCTGCCTGGTGTCTAGCTCCTGTACCTTTGCTGGGAGGGGTAGGAGGAAATTGAGTGAAGGCTCCAAAAGAGCCAATAATAAGTGAAAGAAGCTGGGGTGTGTTGAATTAAGGCTTCATCTTCATGAGACCCTTTTGGTGACCACTTGGGATCAGAGCCCATGCCTGATCTACCTGGCTACCACCGTGTGTGGTCTTGCAGCGATGTCCGGAGTGAGGAGGCAAATTTAGGGTTGGGAAACAACCAGCCATCTGGGTTTTCTGGGACTTTCTCAGTTCTAGTCCTGGAAACCCTGTGTTCTGGACAATCCCTCCCCAGGATGTGAAAAGTTCTGAATTCAGTGATGAGTGTGGAAGATTGTGGGAAAAGTACAGGAACCATACTATGACCCAAAATATTGGGCTAAAAGGAACCCTGTTTTAGTGTCAAATAGATATGGAAGAGGTAGTCCTTTGCCTTCTGTAGTTGCTGTGGCTGTTTTTGCCATTGGCTGCTGATGTTGGCAGCCACAGGCAGCCTTTTGAAGGTTCCCTTTGTTCATCCTTGCTCATCCAAGACTCATTTTCCCCATTTATTCAGTAGAGATAAGAGACTTGTAATGAGTGTCAAATGGGACAATGCTATCAACTGCCTACGGAAGAGCTTGGTTCAGAGCAAGTGACCCATGAATATTAACTGGCACTACTAAAATAATTGTCCTCCAGTGATTATTGTTATTATTACCATTAGCGTAAACCACCCGGTGGGTATGATCGGGTAGGATGGGACTGCACAAGTCTCTGCCTGAACATCTTTCTTGCCAAGCACCAGCTCCTCTGT
>ML102743.1:10705-22900 GCA_003697995.1 Taxidea taxus jeffersonii
TTTTTTTTTTTTAAGATTTTTTATATATTTATTAGAGAGAGGGAGCGAGCACAGGCAGACAGAGTGGCAGGCAGAGGCAGAGGGAGAAGCAGGCTCCCCGACGAGCAAGGAGCCCGATGTGGGACTCGATCCCAGGATGCTGGGATCTTGACTTGAGCCGAAGGCAGCTGCTTAACCAACTGAGCCACCCAGGTGTCCCCCAAAACTGTTTTTTAAAAGGTTTTATTTTTGAGTAATTTCTACACCCAACACGGGGCTTGAATCATGATCCTGAGATCAAGAGCTGCACATTCTACCAACTGAGTCAGTTAGGTGCTCCTCTCTGTGTGTAGTTTTTATATAAATAAATAAAGGGTTATTCAGGTATTTACTCCTTTTTTAAAAAAAAGATTTTATTTATTGATTTGAGAGAGACAAGGACAGAGAGAGAGCATGAAGGGGGAGGGAGAAGAGGGAAAAGCAGGCTCTCCACCGAGCAGGGAGCCGGACATGGGACTGATCCCAGGACTCCAGGATCATGACCTGAGCTGAAGGCAGTCGCTTAACCAACTAAGCCACCGAAGTGCCCCAGGCATTTACTACTTCTTGAGTGAGGTTTGGTAGTTTGTGTTTTTCAAGGAATTTTTCCATTTTATTTAAGTTGCCAAGTTTATTGGCATAAAGTTGATCATAATATCATGTTTGTTATCATTTTATTATCTGTAAAATCCATAATTATATTCTCATTCCTAATGTTGGTAATTTGTGTCTGCTTTCTTATCTTTTTTCCTGATCGGTCTGGCTTAGATTTATCCATTTCATTCCTGTTTTTGAAGAATCAGCTTTGGGTTTTATTGATTTTCCTTATTGTTTTTCTCTTTTTTTCTTTCATTGATTTCTGATCTTTCTGATTTCTGATATTTTTACTTACTTTAGGTTTGATTTATTCTTTACTTCTTTTAAGAAGCTGAGACCATTGATTTGAGAATTTTATCCCTTTTTTAAAAAAGATTTTTATTTATTTATTTATTTATTTATTTATTTGACAGAGATCACAAGTAGGGGAGAGGCAGGCAGAGAGAGAGAGAGAGGAGGAAGCAGGCTCCCTACTGAGCAGAGAGCCCAATGGGGGCTTGATCCCAGGACCCTGAGATCATGACCTGAGCTGAAGGCAGAGGCTTAACCCACTGAGTCACCCAGGTACCCTAGAAATATGTCATTTAATCTCTAAACATTTGAAGACTTTCCAGAGATCTGTTATTGATTTTTGTTTTTAAAAAGAGTTTAATTATTTATTTTGACAGAGAGAGAGAGAGCGAGCGCAAAAGCAGGGGGAGCAGCAGGCAAAGGGAGAAGAGGCTTCCTGCTGAGCAAGGAGCCTGATACAGGACTTGATTCCAGGACCTTGGGATGATGACCTGGGCCGAAGGGAGATGCTTAATGACTGAGCCACCCAGGTGCCCCATTCTTTGCCTTTAAATGCACTTTGTCTGATATGAATATAGCCCTCTGGACCATGGAAACTGTGAGATAAAATTTGTTTTATTATAAGACTCCAAGTTTATGATAGGTAGCAACAGAAAAGTAATACACAGGGTATAGAGTTCTAAGAGATTTTTCTCTTGTACTTTAGAGATGTAATCCCTCTCTCTTCTTGCTTGCATTGTTTCTGATAAAAAGTCTGCTGTCACCCTTCTCTTTTTTTCCTGTGTATGTAATGTGTCTTTAAAAAAAATTCTGGCTACTTTTAAGTTTTTTTTTTTTTTAATAGATGATTTTGAGTAACTTGCCTACAACGTGTCTTGGGATCATTTCTTCTTATGTCTTATGTTTTGGTGCATTGAGCTTCTTGATCTGCAGGTTTATAATTTTCATTAGATTTGGAAGTTTCAGCCATGAATTCTTCAAATATTTTTTCTGTGATCCTTGCTTTCCTGCCTTTTCTCCTTTGGGGACTCAATTGCACATATTTTAGGTTGCTTGAAGTTGTCCTACAGCTCACTGATACTTTGTTTATTTAAATAATTTTTTTCTTTATATATATATATTTTTTAAAAAAAAATTTTTTTTTTTAAGATTTTTTATTTATTTATTTGTCAGAGAGGGAGAGAGAGCGAGCGAGCACAGGCAGAGGCAGAGGCAGAGGCAGAGGGAGAAGCAGGCTCCCTGCCGAGCAAGGAGCCCGATATGGGACTCGATCCCAGGACGCTGGGATCATGACCTGAGCCGAAGGCAGCTGCTTAACCAACTGAGCCACCCAGGCGTCCCTCTTTATATTTTTATTTTGAGAAATTTTATTGCTGTATCTTCAAGTTTACCAATCTTTTCTTCTGTGATGTTTAGTTTTCCATTAACCCATTGAGTGTATTTTTTTAAAAGATTTTATTTATTTATTTGACAGGCAGAGATCACAAGTAGGCAGAGAGGCAAGCTGAGAGAGAGAGGAGGAGAAGCAGGCTCCCTGCTGAGCAGAGAGCCTGATGTGGGACTCAATCCCAGGACCCTGGGATCATGACCTGAGCCGAAGGCAGCTGAAGCCACCCAAGTGCCCCATTGAGTGTATTTTTTAATCTCAGACATTATAGTTTTAATTCTGTGGCTTCAATCTTTTTTTTTTTTTTTTTTTTTTACGTCTTCCATTGCTCTCCTTAACTTTTGAAACCTATGAAATACAGTTTAATACTATTTTAACATTCTTGTCTGATAGTTCTAGTACCCTTGTCAGTTCTGGAGAAGTTTCTGCTAACTTCTTCCTCATCATGGCTGTTATTTTTCTGTTATTTATTTTTCTGTTTTCTTTCTTTTGATTTTTTTTTTTCCTTGCCTGGTAATTTCTCACTGGATTCCAGAATTTGACTTTTACCTTTTTTTTTTTTTTTTTTTTACATTGGATGTTTTGTTTTCCTATAAATACTATTGAGCATTGTTCTGGGGTATACTTACATTACTTGGAAACATTTGATCCTTTGGAGTCTTGTTTTTAGGATCTGTCAGGTTGGACCAGAGCTGTGTTTAGTTTGGGGTTAATTATTGCCACTACTGGAGCAAGGCTCTTGCTCTATGAATTGGGAGCTTTGGTGGGACAGGAACTTTCTGGTCCTCTGAGTGCTGTGTATTATTCCCTCTTATCCTTTTGGGTTATTCATTCTCTAGTCTTGGGTAGTTTCCTCACACACTGTGCTAATCAGTCCTCTGCTGAATGTTCCTAGAGGACCCTCTGCAGGTCTCTAGAGTTTTCTCCCTGTACAGGTCTCTCCTTTATGATACTTGTCCCGTGAACACTAGCTGCTCTCTCTGCCTGGACTCGCTGTTCTGTCTCCTCAGCTCAGGGCTTCTCCTGGGTGCTGCCTGGATTCTCCTTCTTAGTGCTGCAACCTGGAACCTCTGCCAAGGCAGCAAGCTTTCCTCACTCTCTGGACCCCACTGTCTTTCACCCTCATAATCAGTCTCTTGAAAATTGTTGTTTCAAACATTTTTGTCCAGTTTTTTCATTGTTTCAGGCAGCAGGGTGAATCTGGTCCTTCTTTTCCACCTTGACTGGAAGTAGAAGTCCAAACTTATTTTATTGATCAGTTTCTACCTACATTCTTTTTTTTAAATGAAAGATTTTATTTATTTATTTGACAGACAGAGATCACAAGTAGGCAGAGAGGCAGGCAGAGAGAGAGGAGGAAGCAGGCTCCCCGCTGAGCAGAGAGCCCGACGCGGGGCTCGATCCCAGGACCCTGGGATCACGACCTAAGCCGAAGGCAGAGGCCTTAACCCACTGAGCCACCCAGGTGTCCCTTTAAGATTTTATTTTTAAATAATCCCTACATCCAACATGGGGCTTGAACTTATACCCCTAGATCAAGAGAGGCATACTCTACAACTGGGCCAGCCATGCGCCCCCTGTCTTCTCTTCTTATCTAGTCTGCTTTCCTACAGTGTTTTGGTGACCTCTATGCTTTCCCCTGAATTCTGTGACTTAATAAATTCTATTTTTACTCACTCACTGATCTTGATTGACTTTTATCCTCTAATGCAGTAAATGTCTTTCCTGACCCATACCATCTGACATACACACAATGTACTTCTTCACTTTCGTATCCATCAACCAAGGAATGGCAGTACAGCCCTGCTGCCAGTGACGGAATCGTGTCCCTCTAACATCATATATTTAAGCCCTCATCTCTAGTGTGATGGTATTTGGAGGTGAGATCTTTGGAAGATAATTAGATTTAAATGAGGTCATGAAAGTGGGACCCTTAGGATGGGATTAGTCCCCACTCCCCCCACCCCTACCTCTTTTTAGTAGTACAGAGCCCAATACAGTACTTGAACTCACGACCCTGAGATCAAGACCTGAGCTGAGATCACGAGTCACATGACTAGCCATCTGAGCCACCGGGCTGCCCCAGGATCAGTGTCCTTACAACAAGAGCTCCTTTCTCCTGATGCACACATTGAAGAAAGGCTGTATGAGGACATACTGAGAAGGTGGCTGTCTACAAGTCTGGAAGAGCTCTCACAAACCAAACCCTGCTGGGCTTTGATCTTAGACCTTCCAGGCTCCAGAACTATGAGAAAATAAATTTCTGTTGGGTAAGCCGCCCAGTCTGTGGTGTTTTGTCATGGTAACCCAAGTAGACTAATACACCTGCCATCTTTATGCAGACGTTTGCTCTCTCTCTTCAGCTCTTCTTTCTCAGGCTGCCATCTTGGGGTCTTTTTTTTTTTTTACCCCATTCAAGCTATTTTATAACCTGTAGTCTAATCTGTTTTTTTCCTCTCCTTCCCTTTTTAACCCTTGTACTACTCTAGGCCAAGCCTTCCCGGTCTGTAACAGCCTTTGTCTTTCTGGCTCTCTATTCTTTTTTTTTTTTTTAAGATTTTATTTATTTATTAGAGAGAGAGAGAGAGAGTGAGCACAGGTAGACAGAGGGGCAGGCAGAGGCAGAGGGAGAAGCAGGCTCCCTGCCGAGCAAGGAGCCCGATGTGGGACTCGATCCCAGGACGCTGGGATCATGACCTGAGCCGAAGGCAGCTGCTTAACCAACCGAGCCACCCAGGCGTCCCCTGGCTCTCTATCCTACACGTGATACCATGGTATTTCTATAAAGCAGGGATCCCTTCATGGCACATCTCTTTTCATATACCTTCAGTGACTGTCCCACTGTCCTCAGATGGGGTGTTCAAAGTTTTTGAGTTCCTTCCTCCAGAATGCCATTTTTAATCTGCCAACTGGATGGATACAGTTTCTTCTCTGTGCCTCCATAGGGGGCTTCTTTTTTCTTTTCCACAAAGATTTTATTTGTTTTATTTATTTGTCAGAGGGAGAGACAACAAGCAGGGAGAGCGTCAGGCAGAAGGAGAAGCAGACTCCCCGCTGAGCAAGGAGCTTAATATAGGATTTGATCCCAGGACCCTGGGATCATGATCTGAGCCAAAGGCAGACACTTAACCAACTGAGCCACCCAGGTGTCCCCCATAGGGGACTTTTTTTCCCTCTGCGGTCATTGCACATACCACTTTCTTCCTGCTAACTAGCTGTGAACTCCTGTCTCCTTCCTAGGTTATTAGCTCCCTGGTAGTGCACGAGGATCAGGACACCACCCAGGGCTTTGCACATAGTAGGTGCTCACCAAATGTGTGCATCACATGATCTTGATTTCATGGCCTAGATTTTATTTATTTATTTATTTAAAAGATTTTATTTATTCACTTGACACACACACACACACACACACACACACAGATCACAAGCAGGCAGAGAGAGAGAGGGGGAAGCAGGCTCCCCGCTAAGCAGAGAGCCTGATGCAGGGCTCGATCCCAGGACTCCAAGATCATGACCCAAGCCAAAGGCAGAGGCTTAACCCACTGAGCCACCTGGGCGCCCCTATGGTCTAGATTTTAAAATGACATTAAAAGAAATGTTTAGGGGCTCCTCAGTGGTGCAGTTGGTTGAGTGTCCGACTCTTGGTTTCACCTCCGGTCATGATCTTGGGGTTCTGGGATTGAGCCCTGTGCCAGCTCCATGTTCAGCATGGAATCTGCTTGATATTCTCTTTCTTCCTCTGCCCCTCCTGCTCATACTGTCTCTCTCTCTAAAATAAAGAAATAAAATCCTTTAAAAAAAAAAAACCAAAAGAAATGTTTAAAAAAGAGTAGAAAACCACCATAACATCCCTACCTTAACACAACTTATCTTATTTTTGCTCTTTACTTCTTAGACTTTGTGCCTACATTTTCAGAGCTATATTCACAGTGAACATACAAATCAAAGTTTTTTTTTTTTTAAAGCTACTACCTTGCACATTTCCCCTGTATATAGCTTTACCATTTTAAGGAACTGTAATATTCCATTAAGTAGAAGTACCATAATTTACTAGATTATATTAAGACTTAATGAATTCAAACCTGTAGAAATGTAACCTGATATTAGGTCCCCACCTTTTTTTCTTAAAAGTTTTTATTTATTTGACAGAGCGCACAAGCAGGCAGAGCTGCAGGTGGAGGGAGAGGGAGGAGCAGGCTTTCCGCTGAGCAGGGAGCCTGGTGTGGGCTCCATCTCAGAACCCTGGGATCATGACCTGAGCCGAAGGCAGATGCTTAACCAACTGAGCCCCCTAGGCGCCCTCAGGTTTCCGCTTGTTCAGGGAATCTGACTCAGTTTTGGCTCCCACCTGGTCCTCCAATTAAGATAGCTTAGCTCCTTCCCTGGTTTCCATGAGAAATAAAGGCAGACAAAGCACTTTTTGGCCTTGTTTAATAAAAATCTAAGGGCCTAGGCAGGGATCCATCGTGCAGTAGAGAGCCTTTACTTGAAAAATCTTCATTCACTATAACCTCCTCCCTAGAGAGAAACTCCCCTCCACCCCCATTCCACCCCACCGCACACCCGGTGTCTAGCCTTCCTTCTCATTTTCCCTAGAAAAGCACACTTCTCACTGTGTTATTCAGAGCAGGTCACTTTGCCCCAGTAACTTGTTTCACTGAGTAGAACCAAACTCAATAAAATAATCCTCCCGGTGTGGGACTCACCCCCCCCCCCCGAGTGGACACAAAGCGTAGGGGTTATAAATAACATCCCTCAAACCACTCTCCACCCAGGCTATATAAGGGCTGGAAAGAAGAGTGGTGAGCTCGGCATGCGGCTTGCTGTGGTCTCCCCACCTGTCTTTTGGGGTGAAGCTTAGTCTGAGTCTCCCTGGGATGCCCTGCCCCTGAGTACCAGTGGTGCTCAACCCAAGCCGAGATCTGTCAAAGTGGGGTGCTGACTCATCTTTGAGGATGTTGGCGGGGCTTAGCTTTTGGCATACGGGAAGGGGAAACATGCATGCATGGGTGCTTTCCTGGCGATGCAGAAACTTGAACTAGGATTCATGTTGCCACGATGTTGCCAAGGCAAGTGCGTCTCTCACCTCAGGGAAGCTGAGCTGCCTGCTTGTCTTGGAGGCGCAGCTGCTGCAGGCTGACTGTACCCCTCTTCTTTATTTCCACCTTCCGGAGAAACCAGGGTCTTAATGGTGCTGGGCCTGTACTTTCCATGGCCAGTTATTGGGATTCTCTGTGTTGACGTAACTCCAAATCAGACGGGCATCAGCAAGAGGGGTTTATGGCTCACATTGCTGGGAAGTTTTCTGTGATAGCTCATGCAGTTAGTAAAGGAACTACAGCAACCAGGCTCTGGGCTGACATTTTACTCAGACCAGCTACGGCTTGCTTTATCTCAAGTATGTCCCCATTTTATCTTATGCTTGGTAAATTTTCTCCAACTGAAAACAGACCCTTTTCTCCATGTTTCTGGGTGGGCAGCCAATGGTACTCACCTCCCTCCTCTGTGTTTTTCCAGCACCAGTACCTTTGGCTCCATATTGGTCTCAGGGGGTGACTTTTCTGTTCAGTCTTTTCTGTTCCTCTGGACCAATCCCACCCTGGAGTACTGGGTACCCTGCTAGGTCTCACGTCCCATATGTAGACGTAGATAGCAGAAGCGGGGTGATTAGAAAGCTTGTATGTCAGGGAAACAGTCCTCTGTTCTGGCAGCTGGGGGGCCACTCCCTGCATCCAGGCAATGGCTGCTCATACGGGTGACTTAGTTTTTATTTTTTTTTAAGATTTTATTTATCTACTTGACAGACAGAGATCACAAGTAGGCAGAGAGGCAGGCAGAGAGAGAGGAGAAAGCAGGCTCCCTACGGAGCGGAGAGCCCAATGTGGGGCTCGATTCCAGGACCCTGGGATCATGACCTGAGCCGAAGGTAGAGGCTTTAACCCACTGAGCCACCCAGGCGCCCTGGTCAGAGAGCTTCCTAACAGGGACGCCACCTGCCGCAGCTCCTGGACCAGAACTGCACCATCTGTGCTAGGATCTGTCAGCAGGATGGGTGTGTTTGCACCTCTCTCTCCCCGTGTAACTCCTTCCCAAGTCAAAGCTTGCTACGAGCACCTTTTCCTCCATGCGACTTAGTTCTCAAGATCTCGAGATCTCAAGGTGCAAGTACATGTGACTGTTGGACCTAAATCATGCAGGAACCTCTAGCTGCCAGGAAATTTAGGAAAACCCTTGTAGTAGCTTCCTCTGAGTGGACCTCTGGGCAGCACAAAAGGTTTGGGGGTTGGAGGTTGGAACAGATGTTGAATGAGCATCTTTTTTGTTTGGATTCCCTATCAGGCCTCCTATAGAAAAGGTGCTTGGTGGATGTTGGTTCTAATGCGTGTGTGCATGTGTGGGTGTACCCACACTATAGACTGAATATTTGTGTCTGCCCAGAATTCATACGTTAAGTCCTAATGCCCAGTGTGATGGTATCTGGATGGGGGCCTTTGGGTGGTGACTAGGTCATGAGGGTGGACCCACATACAAGGCCTAGGTGCCTTATAAAAGAGACCTGGAGGCTGCTTGGCTCCTTCTACCACGTGGAGCCACAGTGAGAAGATGGTCATTTATGAACCACAGACCAGGCTCTCACCGTGCACAGGATCTGCCAGCACCTTGATCTTAGACTTGGTGATATTTTGTGGCCACCCAGTCTGTGGTATTTTTGTGATAGCAGCCTGAATGGAGTGAGACGGGGTGTGAATGATATCAGGAAGGCTGACCAGGAGTCAGCCCATCTTTATTCAGAGTAAGTTCCCTTCTCTATCTGGGCAGCCCCTGTCCGTCAGGTTACAGGATTTGACTTAAGGGTCTTGAAGGTCTCTTCTAGTTTGAATGGTCCATGATCCTCTGAACTTTTCTCGATAATTGAAATCCATTGAAGGAAATCAGTGAAGTCAGTAGAAAAAGCTTTGGTTTTTGATTTCTTGATGCCTGCCTATTTCCCTAAAAGGATGTGAGGAAATGAGTGATCTTGAGATGTTTTCACTCTGTATGTGCACACCCAATGCGGTCTGTACCTTAGGGAGAGCAGCTGTTCTTTTGAAAACATAAGCTTGTTAGCGCCGTAGAAAAGCCAGGGAAATTCCCTTCCTGTCGCTGCTGCCTCCTCGTATCCCAGAACAGCCCTGGTTTTGGGGATCAGAACATCTTGTACCTGTAAGCTGGATAAAATACGTAAAGAAAATACGACTTAGGGACATGGTGTAACACGTGCCTAAGTGATCTCGCCGTGGAAATTTAATGTTGTTTCTAGTTATTTGGGGTTATAGATAGGATTATATCTCTCAGGCAGAGAAAGTCATTCATCAGGAAAGGGGCCTCTTAATCCTTCTCCCGATTTTAATGAGGCACTGTAAAATGCCTTCCGATGGCAAATGGCAAGTACCAACTGGGTGTGATTAGCAGGCATCCATGGCTGTGTGACCACGGTACTGTGTACCCGGTTATCCACCAGCATAATCTCATCTGCCTGT
Organism: Taxidea taxus jeffersonii; assembly: GCA_003697995.1. Taxonomy (NCBI): domain Eukaryota; kingdom Metazoa; phylum Chordata; class Mammalia; order Carnivora; family Mustelidae; genus Taxidea; species Taxidea taxus. The sequence goes on from ML102743.1 coordinate 20,522, forward strand.
CTTGGGGGGCAGAAATGGGCAGAGGCTTGGTGGTCTCCCTCAAACGAAAGGCGGACGAGTGAGGACCTGGACCGGGCGTCTGGCACAGTCCTTAGGCATCAGCCTCGGAATCGTAGTCCCTAAAGAGAATTTCAAAGGCGTGTCACTGTCAGCCTGTGGGTACATCCCTCCTTTGTTGAGGTCAGAACTTCAATCCTGCGAGAGTGGCATTCCAGAACCAGTCTCCCTTGTCCCTCTTCCCCTCCCGCCATGTGCCAGGAGCTGCGCTAGTCCCTAGGGAGATGGCAGTGCCCAAGATGCGGTTCCTGTCTGTGAGAAGCCCAAAGAAGACGAGTGATAGATGTCTTGCACTGGTCAGTCACTGGGGCATCATGGCAACCTTAAGATCTCGGTTCAGGAGTAAGCGCTTACTTAGCTCACACATCTGTGAGTTGGCTGGAAGTTGATCGCCTAGGCCAAGCACACATGTCCTCCTCATGACGTGAGGAGCAGCTCACCAGGGTAAGCAGACATGGGCCAGACTTCTTAAGGTCTAGCTTTGGACTGGGCGTGCTGTCACTTCAACCTCATTCTAGTGATCAAAGCAAGTCACATGATTCAGCTTTGAAAAATCAAAGGATGAGCAAATATGCTTTGCCTTGATGGGGAAGATTCCAAAGTTGTATGACAAATGGTGTTGACACAGGGTGGGGTACAAAAAAATGGGGAAAAAATGCAGTCATTCAGGATGAAAAAATCAGAGCGATAAAGCATTCTTAGTATTCGTGCACTTTCTGTTGCAAGTATCAGAAACACTGTGCACACAAGCCCGGGCTCACGTAGCTGGCAAGCGCTGCTCCTGCCTGGCTGGGTCTAGAGGCTCAGATGGTGTTGTCAGGGCTCTGTCTTTCACCGCTTGGCCTGGCTTTCCGCTGTGTTGGCTTCATCTTGCAGATGGTGCCTTTCATGCAGTTGGATAAGATGGCTGCAGCAGTTCCTGCTGTGTCTTCTTCTGGCCTCTCACTGCCCCTGGAGGAAGACTCCCACCTGGTGAGTCTACACCGAAGTCTCATAGAAGGCTTTGATTGGCCCACAGGAGGGCAGGTGTTCATTTCTGAGCCAGTCATGCTACCCAGAGAGAGAGCATTCTGATTGGCTAATCTGTGTCACATGTCTGGCTCTGCATTAAAGGGACTCAAGGACCTGTGATAGGCAAGCCAGGTGCACATAAAGTGGGGGAAAGGCAGTTTTCTCCAAAGAATAGCAGAGTGTTTTTACCAGATGGCAGAGGAAGGGGTGCTGGGCACAAGAGAACACCAGATGTTACTTTGGTGCAGGGTCCAGTGGGCAAAAAGGAAGGAATGAAATAATCCTACTATCATTTATTGATGGCAGACCCGTCCCATTGCTATAAGAAGAGCACAAGGGCCAGTGATGTGTTCAGGGCAATAGGTCATCACCAGGAAAGAGCACTGGTCCGGCAGGCAAAAGATGGGCTTATGACCCTGCTCCACCACCCAGTTAGGGTTGACAGTGGGTTGTGCCAGCCAGATAGGTCGCTAGGTAATCTGTAAGGTCCCTTCCTGCTCCTGTGCTTTGAGACTCTGTCATTGACCTTGGTCATAGGATGGGCTGGATCATCTCAAGGGTGACTTTCTCACCTGAGCCATGTGGATGGAGATCAGGCATGGGGCTGCCAAGGTGGAAGATGGTGCCCAGCATTAGTGCCCATTCAGATGCAGCTTTTTGGTTTTTAGAGCAGGCAGTGGGCTTTGGTGGGGGACTATGGGGTACAAACACTTTAGCTCTACGTTTTTTGGGTTTTTTTGTTTTTGTTTTTAAAGAAGGCTCCACACCCAGCATGGTGCCTAACATAGGGCTTGAACTCATGACCCTGAGATCAAGACCTGAGCTGAGATCAAGAGTTGGAAGCTTCACCAACTGAGTCACCCAGGGCGCCCTGCTTTAGCTCTAAGTTTTATTGACCACCACAGTCGGTGTGTCTGGCATGGGGCAGGGGGATTGGCTTTGCGAGTTCATAAGCCAAATGCATGTGCTTTCAGACGGAAGCCCGGAGTTTCAGGCTTAGATGGTCACTTTGCCTCTTTGAGTCTCAGTCTCCTCATCTGTAAAATGGGGCTGATATCAATCTTGCTTACATCCCAGGAGAGTTATTAGGGTTAGTTAGTTTATAGAAAAGCAAATGTGTGGCAGTATTTCGTAAAGGCATCATATACCTGTGAAGGATTATGTTAAGATGGGATAGTTATCTAGTTGGGAACAGTGATTTCATCTGTTGCTTACCGACACTCTCAGGATTGCCAGAAAACACTCACCAAATGACTGACATGGGGAGACTGGGGTGGAGAGAAGCAGTGTGACATAGGCAGGCTACATGGC
>RCUC01134568.1:0-36911 GCA_003697995.1 Taxidea taxus jeffersonii
TTTTTTTTTTTTTTAAGATTTTATTTATTTATTTGTCAGAGAGAGAGCAGGAGCAAGCACAGGCAGACAGAGAGGCAGGCAGAGGCAGAGGGAGAAGCAGGCGCCCGGCTGAGCAAGGAGCCCAATGTGGGACTCGATCCCAGGACGCTGGGATCATGACCTGAGCCGAAGGCAGCTGCTTAACCAACTGAGCCACCCAGGCGTCCCTATCCATGCCCTTTTTAATGTGACTTTATAGCACCTTCCAACAGGAGGTGACATTCAAACCTTTTTGATTTTAGGCCAGCCTTCTGACATGATTTGGCCAAAAGATTGAAATGGAAGTATCAAGGTAGCCCTCTAGACATCTTATGTACTTCTGATTTCTCTTTTGAAAGATTGTCATTTTTATACGAGTAAGCCTAGGTTAGTCTGTCAGATGCTAAGAATAATAGTTCTATCACCTCTATTGTCCAGGCCAGCAAGCCCACCAACCTCCAGAAATATAATGGAGTCTATTCAGGTCAATTACCCATCAAATAACACACCAGATAAACACCTCTCTATAAGTAAGCATTGAAATCAACAGAATCTGTCCCCAGACCATTCAAAAGACATATGGAATGCTGAGCAATAACATACACTTACTTATTTTAAACCACTGACTTTTGGGGCAGCTCATTATTTCACAATAATTACAAATATCAAGGAAGGAATTCTGAGGGCATGCCAGTTAAGGGACTAAAGAGTGAAAAAGAATCAAAGCAACCTAAGAGAGCAGCCAGCAGATTTGGAAAAAAATCCATGAATTCATAGTATGCTTCAACCTGGAAAAAAAAAGTATTTCAAAAGAAACAGTTATCAACTCTGTCAAGTACTGCTAAGTCAAGTAAGATTTGGGAGTTGACCATTCTATTTAGTAATGTAGAGATTATTGACCTAATTTCAAAGATGCTTCCTTAACCATGTGGATAAGATGAGAACAAAATGAATTTTAGGAAGGACCCTGAAAACTACTCTATGAATTTAATTATAAGTTGCAAAATTCTAAAATTCTAGGTAGTCTCATTTTGGCTGAATGTGTATGTTTCCTAATAAAGTAATGTATAATCTTTCTAAGATATTAGGCCTTTAAACAGTTCTACCCTACATACATATAAAAATAAATTTAAAAATAAAATTCAAGCATTATCCCTGTTCTATAAACCATTATCTATGTGACTCACATTGGGCATGCCTTTCATTAAAACCAAATGACAGTTAAAACGTGGAAGACATTTTTTTTTTTTTAACAGAGCATTTCTAAGGGCATAAAAGCATTCATTAGCTATGTTGACCTATTAGTTTTGATGGGGTCTGTGATCAAAGGAGCAAGACTGATACAAAGCAAAGGTGAAGCAAAGCTTTATTTTGCACCAGCACCAAGAATCAAACTGACCAGTCAGGGCCCCTATGGAGAGAGCGACCCCTTCCAGCCTCATAAACTAGCTTTTATAGAACAAAGGCCATGTGGTTGAGCCTGTACAATGAGATTGTAGCACACAGAGAAAGTTGCACAGTCATGCTAGGTCACACACGGGTGGCCAATTGGATTACAATTTACCCCATAATAGCTGTTTGAACTAGCCTATCACTTTGGTCAGAATTGGCACCTTATTTTGGCACCCAAAATGCGGGGTTTACATTCTTTGGTGGTTAGGGAGGTAGTAGGTGTGCTTTACTGATTGGACATCTCCACCTGGCCTGACGCGTCCTGGTACGTGGGCTCTGTTATCAGGGACTGGTAGGCCATATTTTACTGGTTCCCAGACCTGTTTCTAAGTAAATTCCTCCGGGGGGGTGGAGGGCAGGGTCAATCTAAGTTCACTGCCAAAACAACAAAATGGATGTTCTACCGGGATGGGGTCACTCTGGCTAAGTAGGCCCTTACAGTTTCACAAAAAATAGAACTTCTATATATTAAAAATAATGTTCTGGGCCAATATAAATAGTATGTACTGAAATCTGACACTAAAAGCAAATCATTGGTGTTTATTAATAGGCTTTATTTCTCTGACAGTGAGATTGTTGGGTTATTAAGTGGTTTCTTTTTTGTTTCATTTTGTTTTATTATTTTTTTAGTGATATTCGCTGAACCTCACATACGATTAAGAAAGAGAATCCTACACCACGACTGGATCCATTTGTTGTTCTGGAAGCCATGTTTATCTCCTCTGCTTTCTGTGTTACCTCCCACTGGAGTAGAGAACATGATGTCGTGTATCTCTCACTCAATATGTGACATACATTTGAAGACATAATACTGAGGCATTCCTAGTAACCTTTGTGCATCCAGGCCCAACAGTGGTCAGAAAGAAATAATTACAGCCACTTCAAAGTGATTAAAAACAGTTCTGTGCAGAGGGAAAGAATCATCCTAATTGTGCCCTGGGGAAGAACTGTTTCAGAGGGATACTTAAGATTGCTTTGAAAAAAAGTAACTACTCTGGCCCTCTCAACAGCCTTCACTAAGTAGAAAGGCACAAACTCTCAGGGACTTGAGGGAGACAATAAACTAAATACCTAGTACAAGCATTGATTTCTTAATCTCATGAGGTAAACTCCTGCAGAACATGATGCAAACACAAACCATGTGATTTCAACTGAGTGACCCCATTGCATTAAAACTAAATTAGAGGAATGTCGATAAGCCTCAAGAAATGAATGTCCTTCTAAAGAAAGCAAGAGTTTAATTTATAATTCAGCCTAAAGGTTTCTCTGCTAAAAATAATCAAATAGAAGAGATCTAATGTTTTCTGTTTAATTTAAAACAACACCAAAAAAATGCAATAACTGACCAATGGTGATTACATATTTTGAAAGCATACACTGATATTTATTTTCTCAAAGCTATAGGGAAACATAAAATTTGTCACCCTGTATTCTGGTGCCTGGAAGGAAAGGCACATTTCACTTACTGCCTAGCAATGAACTAAAAACTAGGGAGAAGCATTTGTGTAAATAGATTTTAAGATCTAAATTTCCATTATTAGTGATAGTTTCCATTCTTACCTAGATCTTTGTTTAAAATGCATACTTATTTAAATGTTGTTTTGTTCCGAATTCAAGTACTAATAGGGATTGTACCTATTACTTAAGTGCAATAGCAAGAGTCAAACTGATTTAATTCAAGAATGCTCATTTGTGTAAATACCTTGAATCAATAAGATTTTAAATGCTCTGTAAATTATATTTTCTCAGTTTATTAAAATTAATTATAGATATATCATTGCTGATATAAACTACTGTTGATTTTGAAAAAATAAAATATAAGTACTATTGTTGGGGACATTGAGAATGTTATATGAGTCCTATCTTTAAATAAAAAATTTCATATGTTGTAATTCTTTTGTTTTAAATTTTACAAAGTAATAGTCTTGTTTTTAAAGACTTTATTTATTTATTTGACAGACAGAGATCACAGATAAGCAGAGAGGCATGCAGAGAGAGGAGGAAGCAGGCTCCATGCTGAGCAGAGAACCCAATGCAGGGCTCAATTCCAGAACCCTGGGATCATGACTGAGCCACCCAGGCGTCCCCAAAGTAATAGTCTTAAAATAGAAATTGCTTCTAGTTAAATCCAATGATAAAAACATATTCATAAGTATTACAAATACAGACTTTAGGAAAATACTGTAACATAATTGTAAAGCAATATGTAAGGTTTCTTTTTTTTCTTATTATTTTCATTGAATAAAGACAAATGAAAAGTATCACTGGAGAAGATTAAAACAAGTTACAAGAGGATATGTATATACATGAATATTTAAATGAACAATTAAGACATGACTATTGTAATTTATAAATACCTATTTTGTGTTATTACTTAGCATAGTTTTTTACTACTTTTCTAAAAGATTAAACAGTACTGCATGTTTTAGTACATATATAAAAATACCGTGTTTTATGGAATTATAAAACACAAGAACAAAATATTTGTTTTCTGCATTTTCTATTCACTATGCAAGATCTTTTATTTAAGTTTATGTCTCAGCAAATGCTAACAGAATGATACTATGGGAAATGGAATGCAGGGCTTTTTTTTTTCCCCTCAAATTTGTACTTCTTGTTAAGTGGTATGGGTAGACTACCATACGGTGTAAAATAAAGATTTCATTTCAGTGTGCTACAATATGTTGCATTAAAACCATAAAGAAAGAAAACTTTGATATAAAGGTCATAAAATTGCTGGACTACCCCATACTGAAAAAGAAGTTGTTACTGCCTAAGTCATCTCTTCAATATAATAATATACACTTCAGTAACTGTGCTAAGTAAAATAGATTTAAAATATTTTCCAAAGATGCCTCCTTTATGCAAAAAATAACAATAATAAACAAAGGAGTATGGCAAACTAAATATTTAAGTCTCAAAAGAGAAATATTTAAAAGTTTGGATTCATTCACACATTCAGGAGAATTTATTGATTACCTAAAATATAGTAACAACCAGGCAGAAAGATGTACAAACTCACAATCAGTTCTCCAGGGGCTTATAATCTACTAATGGTAGCTGTAGACACATAATCAAATAACCATAAAAATGCAGTATGTTCTATTTTTAGTAGACATTGGAAAATGATGTTCTGTGGGCCTGGAGAAGAAAACACTTAACTCTGCATAATAATTCAAGGAAGACTTCCCAGAGGAACTATCATTTCAGCTAAAAGTTTTGTTTCCATTATTCAAACCTCCCAAAGTGCTAAATCTGTATGTCCAAAAGTTTAATAATAATAATAATAAGAGTAATTTCACAGTTTCTACCCTTATGTCCCCACAATACAGTTCTACAGAACAGCCAGGGTAATCTTTCGGAAACATCATTCAAAACAAGCCATTTCTTTTCCTAAAATGTCTCTAGTCACAACTCATCTCTTTCCACTCTTCTCTTCAGTTAGTTTCTTCTTTAGATAGTAATCTTGTGAGAAAAGACTTTCCTGATCACCCTGTGAAAAATTGCATCTTTTAACCTACTGTGGTATAACAAAATAAAGAAATAAATAGATATTTGGTCTCTGTCCCAGTTCTTGGCCCACAGCTCTTAAAACCCTCGGAAGCTCCTGATTGATAGGAGTATCACAGGCATGAGATTTTGATGGAAACCCCTACATAGGCTGGAGGGCTGGTCTCCAGAAAGATCAAGTCATGATTAGAGGGATGGAACTTTAAGCTTCAACCCAACGTCCTGAGAAGGTGGGGAGAACAGAGATTGAGTTCAATACCAATCACCAGTGATTTAATCAAGCATATCTACATAATGAGACCTCCATATAAACCCCTAAATATCAAGGTTCAGAGAGTTTCTGTGTTGGTGAACACATTGAGTATGGTAGGTGAGTGGTGTGTCCACACAAAGCTTGGAAGGGCTAGGCAACTTGCCACCACCAAAACTTTGCCTTCCATTTGGCTGTCCTGAGTTGTATTCTTTATAAGCTAGTGAATGTAAGTAAAGTGGTTTTTTTTCTGAGTTCTGTAAATTATGCTAGCAAATTATTGAACCCCTGATGGATAGTCAGTTGGTCAAAAATACAAGTGACCTATGGCTTATGATTGGCATCTCATGTAGGGGCAGTCCTCAGTCTGTGAGATCTGCACTAACTCAGGAGAGCTAACATCAGAATTTATTAAAATGTTGGACAGCTAGTTGGAGTCAGAGAATCAAAGACCTATTTATTATACATTATTTTTATATCTGTTCTCTCTACAGCACTACATCTAAAATTATAGTAAAAGTACTTTGTCACTCACAGAAACAGAATGACAAGGCATTTCTGTTTTGTTCACTTCGAAAGTATTGGCCATGCAATAAAATTTATAAATTAATATAAAAGTAAATCTGGGACTGAACTACCATACTGATATTTCTTTTATCACGGTCAGATGGATTATAATTAATATATCAAAAAATAAGCATATGTTTATAAGACTGCATGAATCTTGTGAAGACATATTATCAAATGAAGGAAGATAAATGAAATATTTTGTAAACCAATTAACAGAGAACCAAAACTGACACAGAAATCAAACTAGAAGAGTAAAAGATCTTCGAATTACATTATATGTTCCCCAAAACCTGTTCTTTTCATTATTAGTCTTACAAAGTTCATTCCTTGCCTGGAAATAAAAATGATGTAGCTTTCCCCCTTGTTTGCTTATAAGCTATAAGAGCCAAGTATCCCAGCAGGTTTTAGTTGCAAATACTAAAAAAGTAAATTCCCCCCATATGGTTTTTGAATTATCCATATGAGGGTAATCAAACAAACCAGCTAGGGAAATGAAAGGGATCAGCTGGAGACTTCCTTTTGCTACAACTAAACAGACCAGTTCAAACAGTATGCTTCCGTGAAATGTCATTTTGCAAAACTGGTTTTGTCCTCCCGAAAATTATCCTCATCCTATGAAATGATGTACATTTAAAAGTATCAAGACAATTTGCTCTATGTATAAGGTGTATTTAAATGTGTTAACTGGAATATTTGCAAAATATCTCTCCAGTACCATTTTTGTTTGTTATCATATTGCCTCTTCAGTAGACCAAAGCCTAACAGTAGCAAACTTTGATTTAAATTCTTAATTTCCTTAGTGAACTCTTTTGTGTTGTTCTGACCAACTACAGACTTTTAACAGAAAATACCCAACTTAGATAGCCAAATCCAAGACTGTAGTATTTTCATGTATATATCTTGCACCTTTTTCCTGGCACATAATTCATAAAATCTTTACTTTAGTTAAAAATAGTATATTGTAGGAGAAGAAAAATCATCTTCCTTCTGCTCTTCTAGGTTTCATGGCTGAGACTCCCCTTTAATAAAAGATAGACTAATAAGAGAAAAACAATCAGGTTTCATTACATGTATTCCTCACACATACGTGGGAGATACCTAGGAAAACTGAGTAAAATTACCTGGATAATATGGAAGATAATATTTTTAAAAATTTTCTGGGGTGCAAAATATACATTAGACAAACTGTGCTTCTGAATTGCTCAAATGAACCACTTTAGGTCTAAATACACTGTTCATATGCAGAATTACTAGAAACTATATGATCACTGCTTCATATATTGTGATACTATATTGACATATAGCACCAAAAAAAAATAAGCTAGTTAAGATCTCATATCCTGTAAGAAACTCAGTCTAATAAGAAGTTGACATTTGACAACGGAAACACGGACAGATAAGTGGCTCAATAGGGCCACAACAATGTTCCCTGGTATTGATAATTTCAGGACCTGTCATAATTTGACAAAAGCCAATGAAATCTAGTAAGAAACAAATTTTTGTGAAGGTTGCCATTTAGTTTCAACTCTGTATACGGTCATATTGAGTTTTTAGAGCACTATAAATCTACTTGCAAATCTTGTAAGTTGTGTGTTTAAAGGAAACTCATTGAATTAAATGACTCAATTTAAATTTCCATGTGGATGTACTAGAAAAAGTTATTGTGAAATGAGAAAAATATAACCTAAGAGTTAAGTTAAAAAAAATTGTCAACATATAATCAATGTATTTTCTACTGACTATGCTATAATAACTATGTTCCATGTTTTTCTTTTGCCTTGTTGTTGTTCTTATCATTTTATATAATGTGTGTTTTTTTTTAAGTGAAGCACTGTCTGTTTATCCCAACTTAATAATATGTGTAATAATATACTATTTCACTCTTTTTTCCCTAAAGAGTTTCCAGCTGAGCTTCATTCAGACTTTCATGATAGCTCAGGGAGGTTATCTTAATTGAACATAAAATTTTCAGGTTTCAGTTGAAACAATAAATTTTATTTGACAGCTCTATAGAATATCATATCAATTTAGTTAAGTGATAGTAACAATTAGTTTCATAACCATTCTTCTGATTACTTATGACCACATAGAAAACACCCAAAATTTTCTAGAATAAAACCACTATTTTAGTATGCTTATAAATTCTGTGGGTCTGGAATTTATACAAAGAAATAAAGAAATACCTGTTTCCTCTCCATTATATTGGGAACCTCAGCTGAGAGTACATGAAATCTGAAGTGATCTGGAGTCTGCTTCATTCACATGTTTAGTGGCCAGGATGGAAGAGCACAAAGATGCAACTCAAGAGTCAACAAGAGTATCTGTACAAGACTTTGTCATATGTCTTAGACTGCTCATGGGATTTCACTATGTAGATAGTAAAATATTTTACATAGCAGCTGAGGGGCTACAGCATGAATGTTACCACCATTAAATGGGAGTTGCATAGTCTTTTATGACATAGCCTCCCAAGTCACATGGTAAACTTCTGCCATATCCTGTTGCTTGACACTTACATGTTCATGCATACACAAAGGCAGGAGACAGACACTGCCTTTCAATGAATGGAGTGTCAAAATATTTGAAGCCAATTTTTTTTAAAATGTACAATTTCTGGGGCTCCTGGGTGGCTCAGTGAGTTACAGCCTCTCCCTTTGGCTCAGGTCATGATCTCAGGGTCCTGGGATCTAGCCTTGCAGCGGCAGGGGGTGGGGGGTGTCTCTGCTCAACAGGGAGCCTGCTTCCCCTCCTCTTTCTCTGCCTGCCTCTCTGCCTACTTGTGATTTCTGTCTGACAGATAAATGAATAAAATATTTTCTTAAAAAAATGCACAATTTCTAGGGGCATCTGGGTGGCTCAGTTCACGATGCCAAGGTCCTGGAATCAAGCCCCACATGGGGCTCCCTGATCAGCAGGAAGCCTCCTTCTCCGACTCCCACTCCTCCTGCTTGTGTTCTTTCTCTCACTATGTCTCTCTCTATCAAATAAATAAATAAAATCTCTTAAATTTTTTTTTAAAATAAAAAATAAAAATGCACAATTTCTAAATAGAATTGTTTTAGATATTAGTATTGCATGCTTTGGAAAATTGTCAAAATTGGTAGAATATTTTAAATCAATATGGAATCTCAAATCACAAAATGTAAACTCCCATAGTGACACATGTGAAAGCTAAGGACAAGTGAAGAAAATTACTCATCTTTGTGGTAACTATCTGTAGCTGGAGAAAGAACCATCCAAAAACATTAAAGGATACATAAATGGTACACAGAGCCAGAAACTCTGCCTGTTCTCACCCAAGTTGGAACACCTCAAAATCCAAGGAGGATTAGGCAGGGAACATAGAAGAGTCTTGTTTCAGCAACAGGGAATAATTAGCCCCATATTAAACACTGTCATTGTCTTGCCTAACATATCTTTAAAAGCAAGACCTGAAATGGCCAAACAGTTTCCAAGTAGCTTAATTGCATGTCAGAACAAAGCTCAGAATATAGGAATGCAAAATATCCAGCACAAACACGGCAAATGTATAATCATGAGAACCCAATGAAAAAATCACCAGACACTTAAAAGAAGAGTACGTTTGAAACAAAAACAATAGGCAGTATCTGTTGTTGATTATTAATTAAATTTGTCTCTCTTGCGAAATTACAGATGTTTACAGGACCACAAGAAGAAATGAAGAAATTAGTCTCGTTCCTGAAACATCAAATGGATGTCAGCTACAATAGATAAGGAAAACCTCCATTACACACACACACACACACACACACACAATGCATACATATTGTGTTAAGCCACATTGTAGTTTGAATTCCAAAGGTTCCCAGCTTCTTATCATTGTAACATTATTCATAATATTCTTAGAAATTGTTGACATTCTCCTAGAAACTTCATCTGAAGTTATGCAATTTACTCTGCAAATTTCACGGAGAAAAATTTGTTCATGCAATACATTTTACTTTTTCTTTTAAAGATTTTATTTATTTATTTGACAGAGACACAGCAACAGAGAGAGAACACAAGCAGGGGAAGACAGAGCAGCAGGCTCCCTGCAGAGCAGGGAGTCTGATGTGGGACTCCACACTGGGAGCCTGGGGTCACGACCTGAGCCAAAGACAGACACTTAATGAGTGAGCCACCCAGGGCCCCAATACATTTTACTTTAAACCTATGATTTTGGATAATGTTTCTGCTATAACTTAACAGCTATCAAAACCTGTTTTAGTTATAATGCATATTAGTAAAAGGAAAGTTTCACTCTGTATAATTCTGTGTAGTTTCAAAATTGTTACTAACTAGAAATAAAGGTCGATGTATGACACTATGCTTAAAGTGTACAAAAATAGAGCACACAATACTGACATCAAGTGTCATCTTGCCAAGTCTTTTTTTAATCACTTGAAATGCATTTTTTTGATCTGAGAAAGAATAGGTAGTGCATATACATGTAAAAATAAACAACAAATGATTTCATACTAATAGCCATTATATAAAACCAAAATCTTGAAAATTGAAAAGTTAGGAACCAGTAATAATGTTCATTAAAATTTAGTTTATTTATTCAAATGTTTAAAGAGTGAAATTATGTACTAGGCATGGTGATGTTTTCTAGGAAGTAATTAAAGGGAAAATCATCTTTGTACCTAAATAGTTCTAAAACAATTGAAACTAATTACAATAAAATGCATATATGCACAGCATCCTATAATGGGAGGAAGAATTCAAGAATAGAGTTCAGAGACAAAATAACAGATTAACTTCAGCTTAACGAAGGAGTAGTCAATGAAGGTTTATAAAACATTAAAGCATAAACAACTTAGCTAAGAGGTCTGAAATGTGATCGTATTGTGCTGAGGAACAGAAAATTCCTTAGTAAAGTTAAAGCTATGGATAAAATGGCAGTGGGAGCTAAGTATAGCTCATAGTGGACATTTGTGGTCACCTCTAGTCTAAAGAAAGATGTAGGCCTTTCCTTTCTAACCCATAATTCTGTTCTCCATGTATATCATTTAATTTTGTTGCAAATTCTATCTATATTGTGATTCACTAAAATGCATAGGTCATGCTGGGCTCAAGATGAGTTATTTCCCCAATGCCTTAGACTCCCAGTGAAGGAGTGAATCTGCAAAATACTTCATACTTCCCATGAGCATACATATCATATATCTTAATATTAAGGAACAAAATGAACAACAAAATAAGTATCCATATTTAAATAAATGGATACGCTATACATATTGTTCTCTAATAAAGCCAACCCATTGTTTAAATTACAAATTATAAATCATGAAAAAGAAAATTTCATGTAAGATTTTCTATTTCTCATCTTCCTTAAGTATCTAGACATCCTAAACAAGCAGATATATATCTATTAAGTCTATCTATAAAATCAGTTTCCATCCTAATTTCATCTTTTTTTAAAGATTTTCTTTATTTATTTGTCAGAGAGAGAGAAAGAGATCACACACAAACAGAGGGAGAAGCAGGCAGAGAGAGAATCAGTCTCCCTGCTGAGCAAGGAGCCCAATGCAGGACTTGATTCTAGGACCTTGGGATCATGACCTGAGCCAAAGGCAGATGCTTAACCATCTCAGCCACCCAGGCATCCCAATTTCATCTTTGAATGCACGTTCACGTTGGACTTTCAATGGGATCTAACTTTAGATAAAGATTGTATTATATGAGCTATAAATAATTGCATTATAAGCAAAAGTTGACAAAGGAACAGTTGTCTGACAGAGAGATAGTATCAAATTTAACCTGAAAGAGTATATTTACATATTGGGAAGAAATATGTTATGCACAAAGATTAGTTAACCTTGCAGACGTGGATGTACAGGTGCTGAAATAAGTTCTTACCATCCACACAAATACAAATACTATCCATATTAAGTGAACATAAATCAGTAGAATTTGAGTATCTCAACCCCTCCTTTAGAAATGAAAAGTGTTCTAGTCTGATGTCATAAAATTTTCACTCGTCTAACTCCTCCTATCTGATTCAACACTCAGTAAATAATATTCTAATTTTAAAATAATTCTCATGCAGATCTGTGTAAGGATAAACAGGTGTGTGTGTGTGTGTGTGTGTGTGTGTGTGTGTGTGTGTGCGTGCATGTGTGTGCGTGTGTGTGAGAAAGAGAGAGAGAGAGAGGATTGGTCATGTATGTGACTACTAGTGTTCTGGTCCACTGTACTGTGTTATTTACCTAGCTATAATAGTAAACCGGGATTCTGATGGTATGTAGTAAAAGACATGGTTAATATGCCCTTTCCCTGAGAAAGAGCTCATTCTTCTCTCTGCGCATAAAATAAGTTCTCAGGTATTCATAGGAAGCACCCTTGAATCTTGGTAGGTATATCATAATAATATTAAACTCCAATTCTCTTGGGAAATAACCACCTACTTTTCTTTGGCAACAAAACTTCTAGTCATCTGCCCGTTCAAATTTAAAATTCTATAGCACTTAGTGTATTACCTAATATAGTGTTTCCCTACCACTTTGCCCACCAGTTTGGAAGTTATACCTTCCCTTTCATAATCCTCTTACTGATCACTTATAGCCCCCCCCCATTATTAGTTCACAGTTATCTCATCCAATATAATTAAATGTAACACAGTCCTTTTATTTAGTAGGGGTTTTTTTTTTGGTAAATTCTTTAATAAAAGGGTTTTTTTATTCCATTTTTTTATTCTCATAGAATTATTTGTTTGTAAAGAAAGGAATGGTTTTTTCTTGGTTATTTGACTGGGCTATATCCTTGCTACCTTCTCTAGTTTTTATAACTAAAGGAATGTAATAGCATTCTTAACAATTGGAGGGAAAGATCATAGGAGAAAATAATCATATTTTACATAAGAATTTAGCTTTGCAATTATAAAAAATTGGCAGTGCCAGTAAATGCAACACACTGCCATCATCATTCCTTATTATTTTGTCCTCCTCTAATTTTAGTATAGATGTTCACAGATATGCGTACAAAGCAGTTCATGTTAATCTTGTTTGCAATAGCAAAAAGAAAAAGAAAGTTAAAGCAGTCAAATTGTGATGCTATAATCATGGAATAAAATATTACTATCTATTAAAACATGTGAAGTGTACCTAAAAGAGAAAGATATGAGGATAGGAGATGTGTTAAAAAATCACATTGTTAAATAATGTATTTAAAATATATAATAGAAGGATCTATCTGCATACGTTTTACTAGAAACAATTACAAAAAAAAGAATTATGATCATGCCTGTTTATTTGTTGTATTCATCTACACAATGATGCCATTATGAATAACAACCCCATATCTTCATTATAAAATTTAATTCAAAATATCCTACACTGTCCATTGGGACTTCTCTTGTGCTCATAAAAATTATATGATTTCTTCAATCTTAATCAAATTCTAATTAAATAAAAAATGTTTTGTTTGACCAGTATCATGAAGAAAAGAACAATAATATGAATGTCTTTCGAGAGTTTTCCACAATAGATACCACTTCCTGTTGCTATTTACATAGACCGAGCTTTTTGTCAGAGAAATCACTTTATACATTATCTAGAGAAATGAGAGGACAAAGTCACTATGCTTCTTAAATACCCCTTTTTTTTAGAGATTTTATTCATTTATTTATTTATTTATTTGACAGAGACACAGCAAGAGAGGGAACACAAGCAGGGGGAGTGAGAGAGGAAGAAGCAGGCTTTCTGCTGCCCTGATGTTGATCTAGATCCCAGGACCCCAATATCATGATGGGAGCTGAAGGCAGAAGTTTAATAACTGAGCCATTCAGGCAGCACTCTGAAATATCTCTTGTTATTAAATGATATTTATTTTGAGGTTGGATTAGTAAAATAAAGCTTAAAATTGTAGATGGTCTTAGAAGATTCAAGCTCTATTGTCACTGAAGTGTACTAAAATGAACATCAGGGGCACCTGGGTGGCTCAGTGGGTTAAAGCCTCTGCCTTTGGCTCAGGTCATGGTCCCAGGGTCTTGGGATCAAGCCCCACATTGGGCTCTCTACTCAGCAGGGAGCCTGCTTCCTCCTCTTTCTCTGCCTCCCTCTCTGCCTGCTTGTGATCTCTGTCTGTCAAATAAATAAATAAAATCTTAAAAAAAAAAAAAAAATGAACATCAACTTCCAAAAAGTTGAGTTTTTTTTACTAATAACTAAAATCAGCATAAAATAATGATCTCATTGTTAGAATTCAAGGTCAAATAGCAACTGTCCTGAAATTTTATGTCTTCTATATAGTGTCGAAGGCATTAACCTCCTAACATAAACTCTTTCTTTCCTTTAATTACTTCTTTTCAACATTCCATAAAGTTCCATGGAAGATACACTGATATCAATTATTAAAATTCATATAATTGTGTTCAATATTTCATTATAATTATAATAAGCTCAATATTTTTTAATTTGAAAGCTATAAATGGAAAGTTTAATTACTAAGATATTTAAAATTGGACACATTGCTTCATCATCTCCCAACATAATTATTAAATTTATCAGAATATTTATGTTATAATGCATCTATTTGCCTTAGCCCATAAAATTTAATTTAAAATTTTTAAATAATATTACATATTTTAAATGATTGTGTAAGTATTCTTGAATCTGAAAAGAAACTAAAATTAAATATTAAAAATAGTTTTATTGTAATTTTAACAGATGGAATTGTTTTCTGGGCAATACCATAGATGCTCAAACAAGGCGATACCTAAGATTATTTTCATAAAAAAACTATTTCCAAAAGTAAAATTAGCCTTTTAAAAAATATTTTATTTATTTACTTGACAGAAAGAGGGAGACCACAAGCAGAGAGAGCTGCAGAGCAAGGGAAAAGCAGACGCCCTACAAAACAAGAAGGTCAATGTGGGGCTCCATCCCAGGACCCTGGGATCAGGACCTAAGTCAAAGGCAGATGCCTAACCAACTGAGCTCCCCAGGCATCCCAGTAAAACTAGCCTCAATGGTCTTCATGATTTGAATGGAACTTGTTAAAGTTAATTAACTTTCCTAAGAACTTATTTCAGACTCTCAGAGTGATTTGACTATTACAGAGAATTTGAGGAAGGTAAAAGTATTATAATCATATTTAATATTTTATAAATATAGCTCAATAAATTTCTGAATATTTTGATAAATGGATGTCCCATTTGAAAATACCACTGATATTTCCAAAGGAAGTCATGGTGATATCAGTGTATGAAATAAGGAAATATATTAATTCTCTTTTGATGATCTCCATCATCCTTTAAATTAGCTATGTACATGTGCTTACTTATCTTACAAATATTCTATATTTTGACTTGATTTTTGCCTCCTTACCATTTACGATTTGGAAAAATTGCATATCCTGAATCACAATTTCTTTTTTTGTTGTTGTTAGTAAAAAAGAACATCTGTTCATATAACCCTTAATAGGCTATGCAATTTAATTAA
This sequence comes from Taxidea taxus jeffersonii, assembly GCA_003697995.1. Taxonomy (NCBI): domain Eukaryota; kingdom Metazoa; phylum Chordata; class Mammalia; order Carnivora; family Mustelidae; genus Taxidea; species Taxidea taxus. Next base: position 15,244 of record RCUC01134568.1, read on the forward strand.
CAAAGTGTTAAAATTATATGCTTTACACAGGTCTTCAGTAGACTTGAAGGTATTTAAGGACAGCATTTGTGACCACTAAAACCATATTCCCTTTTTCTACTATATGTTGCACTATACTGTGCTGAGACAAGAAGAAGAGACAATATTTAACCCGTCATTAAATTTACATATCTTCATTTTCCTCTCAAGTTACCCAATAAGACAAAATTTTAGGTGACTGAAGCCAACTGTTGAACTTAAAGAATCATGTAAAACAAGGGAAAGAACAAAGCAATTAAAAATTGCATAGACTTTCATCAAAGTTTCTAATACAATAAAAATGGTTACCTATTTATTGCATTGATTTATCATTTATTACAATGACAGTGTTATAATCTTTACATACATTTTTTCATTTCATCCTTACCACAATTATATAAGGTATATATTATTGTTATTTCCATTTTACATATGAGCCATAGAAAAATTAAATGACTCTACTATGTTCTTTTATTTTTTTAAGATTTATTTATTTACTTTAGAGAGAGTCATGAGTGGGAGGAGGAGAGGGAGACAGAGAATTTCAAACAGACTCTGTTGAACGTAGAGCTTGACTCAGAGCTTGACCTCATGAACCTGAGATCATGATCCTGAGATCATGACCTGAGCTGAAATCAATAGTCAGATGCTTAAATGATTGTGCCACCCAGGCATCCTATGACTATACTATGTTCTAGCTGCTAGTAAGTGGTGCAGCTGATATTCTAATCCTGAGATTGGACTGAAAACCAGGATAACTCAAATAGCAATGAATTTATTTTACTTACCATTACATTTATTTTTTTAAATTTAATTTGATATAGATGATTTGAAAATTTATATACATTTTGAATGTTTAGTCTGTTCAAGCTCAATGTCTGAAAAATGTAGATATTATTAAACATCTTTGTATGTAAGTATGTAAGATAGTATTTTTTCAAATATAAATTATTTCACAATGATTGAATGTTACATTTTAACATTGAGCATATAAGCTGAAAGAGGAGAGCATTTGGGTAGTTCAGTTGGTTAAGTGCCTGCCTTCTGCTCAGGTTGTGATCCCAGGGTCCTGGGGTTAAGCCCCAAGCTCGGCTTCATGCTAGCCTGGGAGGAAGAGTCTCTTTCTCCCTCTCCCTCTCCCTTTGCCCCTCCCCTGCTTATGCTCCTCTCTCAAGAATAAATAAAAACTTAAAAAAAAAAAAAAGCTGAAAGAGGTAGTTTATTTTTGCTTTTTATAGATTTACTCTTTTAAAGAATTGTTTATTGTAGAAAAAGAAAGAGCCAATGAAGGCACACACAAGTTGGGGGAGGAACAGAGGGAGGAGAGAAAATCTCAAGCAACCTCTTTGCTGAGCACAGAGCCCAAAGCAAGGTTCCTTCCTGAGATCATGATTTGAGTCAAAATCAAGAGCTGAACACTCAACTGACTGAGCCACGCAGGCGACCCTATTTCTGCTTTTTAAAAAGTTCTTAAGAACAGACTTAATGAGCTATAAGAGACATATGATAAATTTTACATATTTAAATTGTATAATTTGAAATTTTGACATATCACCAATATCAAAATGATAAACATATTCATCACTCCCAATAGATTAGTCCTGCTCTGATGTAATCCTTCTACACTGGCTCTGATTTCCCCACAGTACTAAGGAAAATTCTAGCCCACTTCCCGTCATTATAAATTTGTTTGCATTTTCTAGAATTTTATATAAATGGAATCATTTTATATAAATGGAATCATCACTATCTGGCTTCTTTCACTCAGCATGGTGATTTTGGAATTCACCTATGTTGTGCCTCAGTAATTCACTCTTGTTATTTCTGGGTCGTGTTTCATTGTATGGGCATACTAAAATGTATCCATCACCTGTGAGGAATGTTGGTGTTATTTCTGGTTTTGGATTTTTAAATATAAAGTTGCCATGAACATTCATGTTCAAGTCTTTGTATAGAGGTATGGTTTCATGTTTTTGGTAAATACCAAGGAAAGAAAAGGCAGAAACATATGGTTGGTTAACAGCTAATTTTTAAAGAAAATGCCAAAATATTTTCCAAAATAGTTATACCATTTCACACTTTTGAGAAAAGTATAAGTCCAATAAATGTGCAAAAGAGCTAAACTCACAAGTAGTCAGAGAATTACTATTTGATAATGACATACCACTTACAGGATAATGACATATCACTTAACTCTCACCAGAAAGGCAAAAGTTAAAATAAGCTGTAACATCTATTACTGTCAGAGAATGAAGGAGAAGGGAATACTCTCACTTAAGGCTGTGGGTAATGCAATGTGTTGTAGTTACTTTGATGTAATCTGGCAATATGAAATTAAGAATATTAAGATTTTATACATTTAATTAAGAAATTAAAAACCTTTACTCAGAAAAAAAATGTAGTTTGCAAGGACACATATACAATGACATTTACAATATCAGTGTTTATAGCACAGAACAAGGATGTATAGTCATGGGAAAATAAATCAGAGTATATCCATGCCATGGAATACCATGTAGCCATGTAAAGAATCACTGATAGATATACCAGTTTACTCTGTCAATTTCCATTTTGTAAAAGAAAGTTGAGATGTACAAATATAGGTAATGGGATATCATGTTCATAAAATAAAAAGAAAAAAATAAGCCATACATTCAGAATAATAAGTGAACATAGAATAATAGTGCAAACATCAATTATAGTATAAATGCTTATATAACTATGTGAGCTTAAAAATATTATATAATTCTAAACACTGAATTGGTAATATTGAGAAATATAATGACGTAAAAAGGACAGATACTGAACTTAAATTTATATGTATCATTATAAATTTATATAAAATTTTGTGTTCATATTCATAAGACTTTCAAAGTAAAATAACTGATGAATATATTAACTCATCTCAAACTGGAGAGTTCTAGAAACCCATCATCTACCTTTCTGATATCATCCTGAACACTAAAGTAGTCATGGAAATACCAGATAAGCAGAAAAAAATACTGAATTGATTAAACTCAACCTTCTTCAATTAACTTTAAGAGTGCTAGTTGTTTTTTTTAATATAATTGCTAAATCATTTTCAAAAATTGCAAAATCACTTTTGCCCTTTCAAAGGATTACTTGTTCTTAATTATATCTAAACATGTTGATATATGCCTTAAAATAGCCACATTGCCCCAATTAAGTTAACATGCATATTTTTTTCTACTAATAAAATATATTTGATTTAGATGTCTTATTAATACGTGTCCAAACATTAAACTGATAAATGGAGTTTAAATACTGGCTCTCATCATACATGTTACTAAGCATTTTTGGAAAAGGCTACATTTACACTTGCATTTATTTTTGGAATAATAATGGATATTTGGTTCAAATCTATGTTTAGTTTTACAACCTTTTAAAAAAAGAAGTCTTTCCTTTTTTAAATTCTGTACACTTGGATTAACAGAAGTAATCTAATACATGTTAGCCTAATGAAAGGGAAGTAGTGAATCAAACCACATTTATTTCAGTTCACTGTTCACAGACTCACTCATTTGTGAAATCTAATGAAATGCTTCTGAAATGAAAGGGAGAAAGAGAGTTGTAAAAGATTTGTGGAAAAAATATGAATTAATTTTGAGACAATAAAATAAAGAGTTTAAGAAAGCTAATACTTCCTGTTAGAAAATTTTATAACAACTAATTCTACTGAATTCAGTGCATATTATTTCATAAAATTTAATTGCATGCTCAATCAATTTGATTGACTATGTTAAAACATGTTTCATTGTTACTAAAATTTAAAATGGTTACATTGGGCTACTCTTACACATGGAAAGTAGAATTCTGTAGATTATAGTTCATCAACTGAGATACAGATTTTAATTAATCACTCACCTGGAAACCTAAGAATGGCTCATGATCATTTCGTTAACCTCAAATAATATTAGCTCAATTGAGCCTATTGGAAATTTTCAGCAGCTGAGGAATATGAAAGTGAAAGAAAAAAAAAAATCATGACAGTCAATTAATTACCTGCTAATTTCATGAATGCATGATCATTTTATTTTCTTTTAATTTTATTTTTTTATTTACTTGATAGACAGAGATCACAAGTAGGCAGAGAAGCAGGCAGAGAGAGAGGAGAAGCAGGCTCCCCGCTGAGCAGAGAGCCCGATGCGGGTCTCGATCCCAGGACCCTGAGATCATGACCTGAGCGGAAGGCAGAGGCTCAAACCACTGAACCACCCAGGTGCCCTTGCATGGTCATTTTAAAGAGTTATCCAAGATTTTGAGTTTAATCCAATCTTCTATTATAGTACTAGGGTAATTTTAATTATGTTATTTTACACACACACACACACACATATATGCATATATATGTACACATATATATGTATATACACATATACATATATATGTGTATATACATATATATATATACACACACACACACAAACACACATTTTAGTTCTGCTAAATAAATTTAGCTTAATCCAAATCAGTTGTAAAACCTGGCTGTGTGTGGATTAAAAAACATACACATTTTATAAAAAAATAGCAAATCCATAAGTAAGATTTTAGTTGATAATCTAAACTATCATAATTAATTATTAATTACCTATTAATTAATTATTAATTAACATAAGACCACCTAAAAATCCTCTTTTTTCACATTATCAGGGCTGTATTTGCATAGAAATGCAGCAGAATAATGCATCAAAAAAGGTCAGAAATGTGCAAGCCTAAAAACTACTCTAGGATCATTTTCTTTTTACAGAATTCAGTTACCTTTATAACAAAATACAGAGTATATACAAACATGTTTTACACGTATTAGGTCCTGTTTAATCTTAAAAAGAGATCATATACATATCTTTCTCTGACACCTGACTTTTCTGCATGAAAATGTAATCTGACACATATCTTCAAGTGAATAAAAATGTATGTAATTTAATCATTTAGGAGCTTCACATGAAACTAAAATAAGGTGATTTCACAATGGGTTTCACCTTTCCTCTCTTCATGGACATTCAGATTATTCCCAGGTTTTATTCACTCCTATGAACACAGTTGAAATAAATATCTTCACTTCTGTGTCTTCTGTATTTTTCTTTATAATCCTTTACTTTTATGAGATAGATACCCAAAAAATAAAGGTACTAAGTTTAAGAAATTGACATTATTAAGTGTGCAGTAACAGTCACCTTCTCTAAGATCCCTTCTAACATGAATTGCTGTTCTCCATTTAATATTTATTACTCTTCACGGTAAAAAGGGAAACTTCCTGTTATTTATATTTATTTATCTCCACTAAATACTCTCTGCCTTTTGTCTCTGACACACTTTTTAACCCACTTTTCACAGTGTCCCTTAGAGAAACTTTTTTCCCCACCTCAAACCCCAACCCAGCTCCTAGGTGTTGTTCTCTTGCTTAATAATTGGTACAAGTCATTATTAGGTATTCCCTTGTAGTATTTACTCATAACACAGCCATTGTTTTTAAATGCCTATGTTTTCATTAGCATATACTAAGACTAATGTGTATTAAAAAACTATTAATCAGCGTGCCTAGGTGGCTCAGTTGGTTAAGCATCTGCCTTCGAATCAGGTCATGATCCCAGGGTCCTGGGATTGAGCCTCACATCAGGCTCCCTGCTCAGTGGAGAGCCTGCTTCCCCCTCTCCTTCTGCCTGTAGCTCTGCCTACTTGTGCTCTCTCTTTGTCAAATAAATCAATAAAATCTTTAAAAAAAACTATTAATCATAATTATTTTCTTTCCCTCTTTCCCTACCTTGATATATCTCATTTTGTTCCATTTCAGGTTAGTCAAATTAGTTTTTCAACTATTTCAGTCTGATGGCATATACCATTAATATACAATCTAAAATAATTTCCTTTCCCTTTTCTTTTTTTTCTCTTTTGTTTTTCTTTTGCCCTAAAAAAAAATACCTTATGTGAGTATATTATTAGCACTGAGTATTTTTCTCTGTCCCACTGACTTTGACCATGTATTACTACCAGTGAAAGGCACATGTTAGTTCCATTTTCTTTCAGAAGTAATTTGCTGTAATTTACTAGACCCCAAATTTCCAAGGAAATTTTGAAAAAGAAAAACAAAGCAGGAAGCATCATGTTGCCTGATTTCAAGCTTTACTACAAAGCTGTGATCAACAAGACAGCATGGTACTGGCACAAAAATAGAAACATAGACCCATGGAACAGAGTAGAGAGTCCAGATATAAGCCCTCAACTTTATGGTCAAATAATCTTCAACAAAGCAGGAAAAAATGCCCAGTGGAAAAAAGACAGTCTTTTCAATAAATGGTGCTGGGAAAATTGGACAGCTATGTATAGAAGAATGAAACTTGACCATTCTCTTATGCCATACACAAAGATAAACTCAGAATGGATAAAAGACCTCAATGTGAGGCAGGAATCCATCAGAATCCTAGAGGAGAACATAGGCAGTATCCTCTTCGATATCAGCCACAGCCACTTCTTTTAGATATGTCTCCAAAGGCAAAGGAAACAAAAGTGAAAATGAACTTTTGGGACTTCATCAAGATCAAAACCTTTTGCACATCAAATGAAAGAGTCAGAAAAACAAAGAGGCAACCCATGGAATGGGAGAAGATACTTGCAAATGACACTACTAAGGGCTGATATCCAAGATCTATAAAGAATTCCTCAAACTCGACACACACAAAACAGAAAAGCACATAAAAAAAAAAAAAAAAAAAAAAAAAAAAAGAAGAAGAAGAAGGGGGGGCAGAAGACATGAAAAGACACTTCTCCAAAGAAGAGATACAAATGGCTAACAGACACATAAAAAATGTTCATCTTCATTAGCCATCAGGGAGATTCAAATCAAAACCATATTGAGATACCACCTTATACCAGTTGGAGTGGCCACGATCAACAGGACAAGAAACAAATTTTGAAGAGAATTTGGAGAAAGAAGAACCCTCTTACACTGCTGGTGGGAATGCAAATTGGTGCAGCCACTTGAAAATACTGTGGAGATTCCTTAAGAAATTAAAAATAGAGCTACCCTATCTCCCTTCAATTGCACTACTGGGCATTTACCTCAAAGATACAGATGCAGTGAAAAGTAGTGCCATATGTACCCCAATGTTCATACCAGGAATGGCACAGTCACCAAACTGTTGAAAGAACCAAGGTGTCCTTCAACAGATGAATGGATAAAGAAGATATAGCCCATATATACAATGGAGTATTATGCCTCCATCAGAAAGGATGAATACCCAACTTTTATATCAACGTGGATGGAACTGGAGGATATTATGTTGAGTGAAGTAAGTCAAGCAGAAAGAGTCGATTATCATATGGTGCTACTTGCTTGTGGAGCACAAGGAATAACACGGAGCATTGGAAGATGGAGAGGAGAAGTGAGTTGGGGGAAATCAGAGTGGTGGAGACAAACCATGAGAGACTGTGGACTCTTAGAAACAAACTGAGGTTTTTGGAGGGGAGGGGGATGGAAGGTTAGGTGAGCCTGGTGATGTGTATTAAGGAGGACACATATTGAATGGAGAACTGGGTGTGGTACATAAATAATGAATTATGGATCACTGAAAAAAAATTAAATTAAAAATGGGCAGTATGTTTAATAAATATGGATATAGATATGGACAGAGATTTGGATGGAATATTTCTACTTAAACTTTATGCCAGTCAAGTTAAACTTTTGTAGATACATTATCTCTGAAATGTGTTTGGTTGAAACCCAAGGATGATAAATGACCACTCTTCCTAGAAGTGGTTTCATTTGCCAGACACCACCACTTTCATTTAAAAAAAAAAAAAAAAGTTCAATAAAATCAATTCTTGGAATCATTATAACTTTTAAGAATAAGAATTAAACACTCTGTTGTAGGTATTATATGTAGCTTTAGTAAATATAATGGAAACACTTATACTCATTTCATTATGAACAATATTATTTCTCAAGATGACTGTTCACAATTTTAACCATATATATTATGGCAGACTGGCTTATCCATTATCTTCTACCACTTTCTAAACATATTGTCCTAAGTTAAGAAATCACTGCCATTATCTGCACAGGATAATCCCTAATTGTGTCAGTTAAAATGGATAAAGTTTTAATTGTTTTATCAAACATGCCAAAATATTTGAGAAAAATGTTCATGACCACTCCAAAGTGTGTTTATCTATAAAGATTTATCTACATTTTAATCTATCCACCTAGAACCCACCTATTGTGGAGATTTAGCTAAACACATTTCAGGTTTATAGCACAGTTATTGTTGTTTTCTTATATGTGACACAGAATGGGTTTGAAAGCAAAAATAAAGACAATTGAAGCATAACAAGTAGTTTCAAGAAACTTATCACAAATGCATTTCTATTGTTAGCTCTGTATTATAGGAACTTAGTATATATCTTCTAATGTTATATATATCTTGGTATATATTTTCTAAGCTGAGCCAATCGAGACCCGTGAGTGAAAGATTTTAGCATCATTGCTCACTATTTGTTGCTTTGAAAGTAACAAAAGTTGAATAGACGGGATTTTTTTTATTTTTTTATTTTTTTGAGAGAGAGAGATAGAATGGGCGGGGGGAGAATAGAGAGGGAGAGAGAGGATCTTCAGTGGACTCCGCCCAATGAGGAGCCCAAAGTGGGGCTGCACCCCAGTCTGGATCTCAGAACACTAAGATTATGAGCTGAGCCAAAAATCAAGAGTTGGACGCTTAACCAACTGAGCAAGGCAGGCGTCCCAAATAGACAGCATTAAAAAAAAAAAAAAAAAAAAAAAAAAAAACCTTCTTAGTCACTCCCTTATTCTCCAAAAACCACAATGTATTTATCTCCTTTTATATATGATACAGATTTAGAACAATGTTACATTGTAAAACGGTGCACCTTGTAGAATTCTCAAATTTAGCTTGCTTTCAATTAGTTCTTATGATAGGTTAAAAACTTGCTTTAAAAAGCATTCCTTTTATGTGAAGTTTAATAGATACTGTTTAGAAACCCCTGCTTAAAGTAAATAAATATTTGAAGTTTCATATCAAGTAGTTTCTATATTTATTCTATTCCACATCAATTTTCTTTGGTATGACTTGAAGCATGTTCTTGGGAAATTTATTGGTTCCTCCCAAGGTAAAAATAAAGAAAACATAAAATTTTAAAATGCTAAGAAATACCTTTAAAATGTTTAGAAGATCAGGGTGCCTGGGTAGACCAGTTGGCTAAGGGTTTGACTTTGATTTCAGCTCAGATCATGATCTTAGCATAGTGAGATTGACCCTGCATCAGGTTGGGCATGTTAGGCTGTTGAAGAGTCTCTCTGCCCCCCCCCCCCACCAACTTGTGCTCTCTCTGTCTCTCTCTAAAAAGAAAAAAATAAATAGTATTCAAAGGATCAAATTTGGTGAATTGCTAATAATTTCCAGCATATTATAGATCATGAAATATCAAAATTTACAAGACATAAAACCAGATAGTTGTTATTTTAGAAGACTATGTAACAGGGATAGAGAAAGAGAAACATCTTCAAAGTCCTTGACAGCCTCTGTAAATCCATGCACCAAGTCACCTAACACAAAGTCCAACCATTTTCCTGATGGTAGTCATAAGTTAAGTGCTTATTGAATGACACCATCTAAATGTTTCCCAAACACTGTAAATACCAGCCCAAAATAAAAGACATATTTCTGTTCAAAAGTTCTGAACCTTCTGTTTTCAGAATCATGTAAAACAATAGTATCTTGAATCTCATTCTTTGCATTAGCACACTAGATTCACTTTGAACATTAAAATTAAAAATAAGTTAAATTTTATAAAAATATGTAATTAAATGTAATGATTTCTTCCAGAAATTAAATATACACTTCAGGTTTATCTATGTAATTTTTATTGAAATTTTAAAAACACTAATTAATTATATCTATTTTTATTGAAATTCTAATATATAATTTTTGAATGTTTGAAAGAACAGAAGTGTTTTTGGAGTACATTGGTAATTATATTTTAATCTTTAATTTAATTTAATTTATATGTTAATGAAATGATACTTAAATTTTCCAAACTGGAAATATATTTATGTATTGTTTATAATCCTTTACATATCAATATTTTAAAGATATTTTTATCATTTTGAAAGTATATGCTAGTAATTATTGCAAATGGAGCACAAATTAAGTAGAATCTTGATTATAATAATTAGTGATTTTTGTCAAGATGAAGGCAAAAAAAAATCTTATGACAAAAATATATTTTAATACAATATAACTTGAATATTATACAATTGTTGAATCATGAAAGTTTTCATTCTCTTTCATAAAGACATTGCCTATCCATTAATAGAGCAGCTGAACTTGTACAATAATAATTATGTTATCTTTCATAAGTGGCTAAATTTTGTCATTAACAATGACAATTATTCATATATTTATTAATTTCCTAAGACTGTTGTTACAAAGAACCACAAACTGGGTGACTTAAGTCAGCAGAAATTTGTTCTTACAATTTTAGAGGCTAAAAGTTTGAAATCAAGATTTCAGCAGGGCCTTACTCTCTCCCAAGTCTCTAGGGGAGGATCCTTCTTGGCTTCTTCTAAACTTCTAATATCCCCATGTGTTGCTTGGCTTATGACAGTATAATTCCAATGTTCATATTGCTTCCTTTTTTACATGGCCATCTTCCTTTAGGGTCTGCATGTCTTTGTGTCTTCATATGGTGTTCTCCTTGTGTATCTGTATCCGAATTTCCCTCTTCTTATTAGGACACCAATCATCTGGATTAAGCACCACCCTGATTACATCAATTTATCTTGACTAAATCTACGAAGAACCTATTTACAAATAAGGCCAACAGGAACTGCAGGTTAGGACTTTAACATATCTATTTTGGGGGCAGAAACACAATTCAACCCATAGCAACATATGTTTTAGCTTCTTGTTTTGAAGTTGTATTTCTAGAAGTAAAAGAATGCAACTTTACAAGTTTGTTAATCTAATTAAAAGTAACTTTCAGGACACCTGGGTGGCTCAGTTGGTTAAGCAGCTGCCTTCGGCTCAGGTCATGATCCCAACGTCCTGGGATCGAGTCCCGAGTCCGCATCGGGCTCCTTGCTCAGCAGGGAGCCTGCTTCTCCCTCTGCCTCTGCCTGCCACTCTGTCTGCCTGCTCTCGCTCTCTCTGACAAATAAATAAATAAAATCTTTAAAAGTAACTTTCAAATTTTAGAATGTGGTATGTGGGACTTCCTTTGTCCTTTACTTGACCTCCAAGATACTTAGGATGGACTTTATAACTAATAAAATTTACTGCAATTTTAAAATCTACAATAGGACTGGTGCCTGGGTGGCTCAGTTGGTTAAGCCTCTACCTTTGGCTCAGGTCATAATTTCAGGGTCCTGGGATCAAGACCTGCACATTGGGCTTCAACTGCACATAGGGCTGCCTCCTCAACTCGATTCTTCTTCTCCCTCTCCCTCTGCCCCTTTCCCACCCCCACCCACTCACCCACCCCTGCTCATGCTAGCTCTTTCTCTCTCAAATAAATAAAATCTTTAGAATAAAATCTACAATAGGATAAAATAGGAGCACCTGGGTGGCTAACTTGTTTAAGTATCCAAATAGATTTTGGCTCAGATCGTGATCTCAGTGTTGTGAGGTCAAGCTCTGTATTGTATTCCGTACTCAGCAAGGAGTATGCTTGAGATTCTCTCCCTCTTTCTCTGTCCCTCCCCCTTCTCATGTGATCTCTCTCTCTCTCTCTCACTCAAATAAATAAATAGGTAGGAAGGTAAATAGATAAATCTTTAAAGTCTACAATAGGATAAATAGATCTGATTTAGTTTGTAAAAGTTCTCATGTAGATATAGTACCATTATATTTAATATTGTTCCCAGTTTCTGTTGCAAAAACTTACTGATATTCATATTTAATAAATATTTCTTGAAAGAACTTAGAAAAATAAACAATGTTTCAAAATTTGTAGAGAAAACCAGAGGGATGGGATAGGGAAAGTAAAAGTGTTCTTTTCCTTATTAAAAGTTTTGAGTCTCTACAGACCATGAGAAAACATACTGCAACTTCTTCCTGTGTTTAAATTCTTACTTATTTAAAGATTTTAACACATTACATTCTGGAGGAAAGAGTTTCAATTACTTATTTTCCTCTCTGGTAAGACTCAAGGAAATCTGAAAGTGGAGGTATGCAAGAACTTAAAATGCTATTGTTTTTCCTAACTTTTGGACTTCAAATCCATATATAAAATAGTCCATAATAAAGAATGCACAGTGATAAGAGTCACAGAGACAATGATTTCTATCAGTTCTGCTCCCTGATACATCCCTAGTGCTAGGATTCCCAGATACACATTAGTCATTCAATTAAAGTATGGAATGAACTCAATATACATATACTTCTCTTATGGGAAATATTTGAAACATATTTATAGCTAGGTTACTCCTCTAGGAAGCAGAATACCTAGGGGAGATCTTTTTTTTTTTTTTTTTAAGATTTTATTCATTCATTTGACAGAGAGAGATTACAAGTAGGCAGAGAGGCAAGCAGAGAGAGAGGAAGGGAAGCAGGCTCCCCGCTGAGCAGACAGCCCGATGCAGGGCTCGATCCCAGGACCCTGGGATCATGACCTGAGCTGAAGGCAGAGGCTTTAACCCACTGAGCCACCCAGGTACCCCGATCTTTTAGGCACTTAGTAAAATTTATTGAAATAATGACTCAATCCCACTGTTTCACAATTATTTGCTTGTCCTTTAGTCACTGCCTCCCTTCAGGTTGATGGGAGATTGTCATATCACAGATGATAAACAGCACATATCCTGATATTTTCTTCTTTTTTTCACTCTAATGAGTTTGCATATGCAAGCAAAAGAAACTGACATAGGAGCTACAAACTTAGTGAAATGAAATTGTTAATGAGCTTCTCTTAAAAGCTTCTTTCCTTGAAGGAAAATGAACTTAACATTGAGGAAGAACTGGCTCAATTTCTAATAGAAATTAGGTCAACTCATATTTTAAATTTGTATTAAAAAAGAATAAGAAAAAAAAAAGAAAGTAAGAAATAGAAAGTAAGAAGTAGTTGGTGCTACTTTAAATTTTTATTAAATCATATTATTAAGGAAAGCACCAGACATTTGTCTGTTCAGATTATTTCATTTTTAACATGCTTTAAGCAAAAATGATAGGCTTGATTTTTAAATAAACTTTTTAAAATTTAAAACAGTTTCAGATCTACAGAAATATTTCAGATATTAAAGAGTTCCCATATACTCCAAGCTGAGTTTTCCTTATCATTAATAGATTGCATAATATGGCATATTTATTATAGTTAATGAATCAATATTGATATACCATTAACTGAAGCCCATTGTTTATTTGGGTTTTCTTAGAGTTTGTCTATATGTTTGCTGTTCTAATATTCTATCCACATGACATTTAGTTACCATGTCTCCTTAGGCTCTTTTGGCTGTGAGAATTTCTCAGATTTTCCTTGTTAGGGATGACCTTGCAGTTTTGGGCAATACTAGTCAGGGTTTTTGTAGAATGTCCCTCAATTGGGATTTGTCTGATCTTTTTCTTTTCCTTATGTTTAAATACAGATTTTTTTTTATAGACTACAGAGATACAGTCCAATCTTATGGTAACTATCATCACCTACTAACAACAGTACATACTATCAATATGAATTACACTCTTTTCGTTGACCATGGTCACCTGGCGGAGGTAGTGTTTGTCAGTTTACTCCACTGTAAATTTACTCTATTTAGCCCTTCTACAGTGTATGTATTCTTTGGAAAGAAATTCATATGTGCAGCTCACATTTATGGAGAAAGAATTTATGCCCTAATTCCTTAATGTTTATGTAAATGACTTAAAATTATTCTGCATGGGACATTTGTCTATTCTCCCTCATTTATTTATTAAAAAATCGTTTAGGTCAGTACGAACTCATGGATATTTATTTTATACTTTGTGTTATACTGCAATATTAATTTGTTGCTCAATCTTTTTTTTTTAATACAGCTTTGTTTATTGGGAACTTTTTCATTTGACTACTATGTCCCTTTGACATGCATACATTGATATGTGTGTGTGTGTGTGTGTGTGTGTGTGTGTGTGTGTGTGTGTGTGTATGGTGGGTGTGTATGTGTGTTAGCACTATAAGATGCTCCAGGTTCATTTTGTATCCTCCCAGCTCAACCCTAGAATCAGCTATTTCTCTGAGAAGCTGTATTCCCTGATATTGGAGAATAGTATTAGAAATCTATTTCTTGGTGCTTGATGTGCTTATCACTACTGGAGTGCCATTGTTTCCGGATTCTCTCAGCTGAGAGTAAAGAAATGTATGTGTGCATACTAACTCACATATGTACACATAGGCATAAAAATTTCTATATCTAACCATCTGATCTATACTGACCTAAACAAGAGTTTTTGTTGATGTCTCCAACTCTAGTCCATAGTTACCAAAAGGATCATTCTAGTTTCCTCTCTTTGCTTACTTGTAAACAGTGAGAAACCTGACTCATCCCATCTACCTCCCATTTAGTTAATTGTTACTATACATATAAAGTAGTATCAGCACTGTTAACCTATACCCTTATAGGAAGCAAGTTTGGCAACCAGAGTACAGTGCTTATGTGCAGTTCCTTTGTCTTTAGTCATACAGACTTCATTTCCAAAGTTAGGTAGGTCAGTACTTTATCCCTCACCCCTTGGTGAAGTTAGATTCACCAAGGCTGTTTCTTGAAGTTAGATTGTGTTATCACATTCTGCATTCTATCCTGTGATCCTTTGACCTCCTAAGTGAATGTATATATATATATATATATAATCTTTTAATTTGTAAATATTAAGGTTCATACTTTGTGCTATAAAGTGACATGAATATTGAAAAATGCATGATGTCATGTGTTCACCATTGCAGTATTGTGCAGAATGGTTTCAGGGCCCTAAGCAAATATTCCAAATTGGATTTTTTCCAAAGAATTTCTCTATAATTTTCACATAATTGCATATTAGTTGAAAGTAACTAAAATGCTCTTCATTTGCTGAATGATCACTTCCTAAACAAATTGGTTAAATTCCACTCTCATATACACACATACACCACCACAACCACCACCAATATATATATATATACATATATATATATATATATATATGTATATATATATATACATATATAGATGAATATAGATGAATACATTATTTTTCTTCTTTAGAGACATGGTGTTATATTTAAAAATCTAGTCTAGATTTGCCTCTATTTTCTTAAAATATTTTATTTATTTATTTGAGAAACAGAGAGAATGTGTTTCTCAACAACAGTGAAATGGGGTGGGGAAGCAGAGGGAGAGGGACAAAGAGACTCCAGGCTGACTTTGGAGCATGATTCTCTGCTGGATCCCATAACCCCAGAATCATGACCAAGAGTCAGATGTTAAAGTGACAGAACTACCCAGTCACCTTTTTGTTTGGCTCTAAATACATGTACACATGATTTTTAAAAGAATAAAATGTTTTTTAAGCTATTTACTAATATTTTGTATTATTCTTTTAGTTTGAAAGTAATTTTCTTTTGAAAGATGTATTTTTATTTTCATGTTTGTTTTCCCATCATTGAAAGACCATAACATCAGCATAGCACAAATGTTGTCCTTCTAACATAAAGTAAGAAAAATTTCCGATTGGTTAAAAAGCTATAATAATAATGATAAAAAGTAATGTTAAATAAATATCACATTTTATCATATCGGCATAGGCGTGTGTCTTTATATTCTAAAAAGAGTCACTGTCGAACATTAGGTTTCTAAGAATAACTATCTGGCTAAACTTCAGTTTCTAAAATATAATTTTTAAGTTGTCAAAATATGTGCTAAACAATTTAGATAAACAGACCTGTACACAAATATTTGAGATATTCCTCTTCACACGGATCTATTAAGATTTTGATGGATCACTGTATCCCAACAAACAAAGACTACTGTTTACCTTTCACAATAAAACCATGACCTTGATTTTGCCACTTGAAGTCAACATAATAACATCTCTCTACCTTAATTAATTTATTCATGGCTACTGTATTATTTGGAGAAGGCCCTAAGGAATGTAAATGTTCCCTGACCTCATTCTAGTACTGTTTAATAATATATTCTCATAGGAAAAAAAATTATTCTACAACTAACACAGTAAATGGACAGAAAAGTCTTCCAGTATAAACCCCTCATTTTTCTTTGCTGGACTAATATATGCTGTGTTTACATAACACAAACTGAAATGACATTAGTGAAAATATATTAATCAATATTGTGTTACTTAAGTGTAAATCAAAATATTATTCTTGTATTGTTGCACATCAACTATTTAAATGCTTATATTGTATGGACGTAGTCTGGTTCTTCTAAGGCAGTACTGTAAATTTCCCTCCAGCATAAACATCAGACTATTGGGAATCACTTGGCATTGACACAAGTCCTTGATGTTGACTGTCTTCTTTGTGTAAATACGACATACCTGGCCACTAATTTTGTTCCCAAAATGTTGTTTTTCATCATCTTTATTATCTAAATCATAGAAAGTGAATCAAAATAAACATAGCTTCAAAAGCACAATTTAACATCCATTTGTTAATATACAGTTTAAATTTTAATAAAATATATTTATTAAGGTGATGAGAAGAATGTGTACATTGTTCATAATGTGTGGACATATTTGTAATTAATATAAATATAGATAATGAGAATGAGACAAAATTATGCATTTTTTTCTCATTAAATATACTGTTACCCAGGATTAGAAGAGGAAATTATATTTCCAGGTTTAATTTAAAAAGTATGTAATAATCATATATGTAATGTTCATATCTGAAAGGAGAAAAATAAAGCATACAGAAATTAAGAGAAATACCCATGTGTACACAATAATAAAAGACAAATGAAGATTTTAATATTTAGCCATCTAATTCCAAAACCTGCTCTTTCATTATATCACACCTCTATGTGTTAGTTTATATTTTAATAATAAGAAGAAAAATACAATGTTATATACAATTATAATAAAAGTTGAAGTGGCATAAGGATCACGTCTAGGATAAAAGTAAGCATATTCTAGAATGAACAAAGGTAACTTAAGTAATTCATAGAGTTTTTAAAATTTATTTGGGGGGCAAAATAAGTGGCTCATTTATTTGCCAGTGGGTGGCTGAGTGGGTTAAAGCCTCTGCCTTTGGCTCAAGTCATGGTCTCAGGGTCCTGGGATCGAGCCCCGCATCGGGCTCTCTGCTCAGTGGGGAACCTGCTTCCTCCTCTCTCTCTGCCTGCCTCTCTGATTATTTGTTACTTCTGTCTATCAAATAAATAAATAAAATCTTAAAGAAAAACTATAATGGATTGAATTAATGTATATATCAATATATATATATATATATATATATATATATATAATGGAATAAAATATATATATATATATTTTATTCCATATCAATATCTCTTTGTTTCTTCAGTTTAAATTTTGCAATATACAGCACTTCTATGAATTCTTAAACCACTACATGGGACAAAGAAAATTGTCCCAGTTCGTAAAATTCCATTTTTATGCATAGTACTTATGTTGGGTTACTAAAAACATAAAAAGTTTGAAGTCACTGAAATGGTGAAGGTAGATCCATCCAAGCCAGAGGCCAGAAGGAAAAAGGATAGGGAGGCAACCCACTCTGTAGTCCTTCAGTTTGCAAACTCTAAGTTTTTAATTCATTGAGGATGACCTAATTTTCAATGATCTCTTTAGCACATTTTACCCATTTCATCCCCATATGCTCCTAATAACTTATCTAACCTAGCTAGTACAAGTTTGCATTACTCCTGGAAACAGTCTGAGAATGATAGCTTTTCCAGTGAATTAGGCATGTCTTTTATTCTTGGGGGACTTCTGTGTTTAAATGAATACTCACACGCTTCATTACAGTATCTCTAAGATACATGCAAACCCCGAGGCATACCAAATTACTGAATTAAGGTGACATAATTCTTAGAAAAAGAGTTCAGTACTTCACTCTGAAAATATACCTATGTCTCCAAGGTTCTGACTAATTTATACTGCTAGGGGAACTGCCCCAATTTACTTTGGCTTTCAATAAAATACCTCCAGCTGCCTCCAGCTACGGTTCTGATTTGGGACAGCAGTACGAGCCAAATTAGTGTTATCATAGTATCATTATTTTTAATAGATCCTCACTTCATCAGAGTGAAAAGATTAGGACCCTATCTAACTTGTTATATTTGTTGTTACTCAGAGTGTGCATCATGCTTTAAATGGCATATTAATATTAGTTTGCAGCTGTATTAAAGAAAATATGTTCTTTTATGTATAAAATAACACCAGCTATAAAGTTAGAACAATTTTTTTGTCTCATTTAGTGGCCTGAGAATTCATGGCAGTGTGGAAAATAGTTTAAATTAACATTGAAAAAATGGTGAGATGTTGTTATGGAATAGAATTATTATTTGTGTGTCTACTAAATGATAGAACTGAATTCTTACCTCATGGACAAAATGAAGTAACATGATAGAAATGTATTTCTAATGGTAACAAGGTGTCTTTTTTTTTTTCTTGGAAAAAGAAAGAATATATTATTTTATATTATTTCATATTATTTTAGTAACTTTAAAAAATAAAACTAAGTTATAGAATAGTATTCATGCTGGTCTTCTTGGTAGCAGATGGCTGAGTCTGAAGTACATGGCTTTACACAGTGAAAAGGAAGAATTATTACAATAAGAGCTAGATAAGAGGTGGAATGATGGGCTCTTGGTTTTCATTTGATTTGAGTCAATTGTTTAAAATTCTGACTTTAAATTTCAAATCCAACTTTGTGTTGATGCATTATGTAACTTGAAAGCTACATATCCAAAATGTAACAAGGTCATTTAAATCTGCCAGACAACAGAAAATGTATACATGACCTTGTGTAGTGTAGGTTAAAATTAATACATAAAGAATTTATTTTCATTATCTAAAATTTATGAAAACATAACAAGCTACCAATAGACAAACATCTATATTCAAAAGACTTTAACAATACACTGGTTCTTCCTAATCAGCTAAGGTGTTATTCATACAAAGAGAAAGCCCAGCAGTCAATTTGGATAACTTTTCTGGATTGGCAAAAATAATGTTATATACAGAAATGAAATCTGCTCCCCCTTGTGCTATCATTTAAAGATCAAATTTGTTATTTCTTCACTCCCCAATTCATATATTGTTTCTATGTTATCCATGATTTGGAAGTAGCTATTCCTTCTCCCTTTATATTCAAAATTAACTTCTTTTGATATAGAAATTTTTTACTTTAAATTACGCCCCAATACTAAATATATGTTGTGGTTTCTATGCTAAATAAAATAAATATTTAACTCTCACTGGCTTACTGATAATTTATTTTTTTAAAGATTTTATTTATTTATTTATTTATTTATTTATTTATTTATTTGACAGAGATGACAAGTAGGTCTCTCTGGCAGGCGGGGGGGGGGGGAAGCAGGCTCCCTGCTGAGCAGAGAGCCCAATGCAGGGCTCGATCCCAGGACCCTGGGATCATTACCTGAGCTGAAGGCAAAGGCTTTAACCCACTGAGCCACCCAGGCACCCCAAGCTTACTGATAATTTAAAATGATACTACTTGTGTTTCTGATTTATTTTCTCTCATTTACCTATTAAAATACTCATGAAAGTCCAAAAAATAAAAAGAAGTAAAATTTCAAGAGTACTATTAACAAAAGTTACTGAGCAATCATCTCCTCAATACAAGAGGACATGTTCAAACTGTATCTTAATTTTGAAGGCAAAACTGTAGAAACTTTCATACAAATCAAACTAAGACAGTTCAGTTTTCTCTGCTAATCTAATCCTTAGATGTAAATATACAAAAGTATGTTGTTTGTTTGTTTGTTTGTTTGTTTTGCAAACCAGAGGAAAGTAACCCAATCTGGATTATTGTTTTTATAAGAGACAGTGACAAAAAAATCCTCAAATGAAACTTGAGCAAATATAGATCAGTCAAAAGCAAATGGGAAAATAGCAGAAATCATGATATAAATATGCCCTATAGTGTGAAATGCATAAAATGGAGGAAAGGAGATTATGTTATTTTAATTAAGCACACACGTAACAATGAAGATTTTGTAGTCACAAGCCTCTGTATCCATGTTAAAATTAAGAACACCTTGACAAATTCAGAGATCCCTGTGTAATTTTACTAGAGGCATGGTCAATGTGCCTCTGTTCAAATGGGACCCTATGCACAGTAGTTAAGATCAAGGGCCCTGGAGCTGGATGACCTGAATTTCAACCAAAGCTTCAATTTACTGAAGTTAAGACCACATATAAATTGTTTCAGCACTTTAATTCTTACTAACAATATCACAGTAAGATTATTGTGGAGGTTAAATGAAACACAAATAATATACCTACTACTGCTGCCTTGTACTTATTTAAGTATTAGGTTTTAAAGAACAGATTGATTGTGAAATATGAAAGTGATAGAAAAAAACTACAATATTCAGTAAATGAATTCAGTAAGTTGCAAGATAGAAAATGAATATGAATAATTCTGTTGCATTTCTATACACTAATAATGAACTATCAGAAAGATAAACTAGGTAAACAATACCATTTACACTTGCATCAAAAAGAATAAAATACCTAGGAATAAATTTAACCAAGGAGGTAAAAGACGTGTATTCTAAAGGCCCTGATGAATGGAACTGAAGACAACACACGTAAATGGGAAGATATGCCATGTTCATGGACTGAAAAAATTAATATTGTTAAATATCCATGTTACCAAAAGCAATCTACAGATTTAATGCAATCCCTATCAACATACCAAATACATAAAAACTAAGACAAATAATCCTAAAATGTGTATGGAACTACAGGAGACCCCAAATAGCAAAAACAATCTTAAGAAAGAAGAAAGCTTGAGGTATCACACTTCCTGATTTTAAACCATACTACAAAGCTACAGTAATCAAAACAGTATGGTACTAGCAGACACATAATCAATGGAGTAGAGTAGAAAGTCCTGAAACAAACCTGCACTTCTGTGATGACTTAATCTTCGACAAAGGAGGCAAGAATATACAATGGGAATAAAAGGCAGCCTCTCCAATAACTGGTGTTGGGAAAATTGAGTAACTACATACAAAAGAATGAAACTAGACCACTTTCTTAAACCATATACAAAATAAACTCAAAATGATATTAGGCTTAAATGTGAGAACAGAGGGATGCCCGAGTGGCTCAGTTGGGTAAGCTGCTGCCTTCAGCTCAGGTCATGATCCCAGGGTCCTGGGATGGAGTCCCGCATCAGGCTTCTTGCACAGCAGGGAGCCTGCTTCTCTTTCTCCCTCTGCCTGTTGTTCTGCCTGCTTGTGTTCTCCCTCTCTCTCTCTCTCTCTGACAAATTAATAAATAAATAAAATCTTAAAAAAAAGAAAATGTAAGAACAGGAACCATAAAATGCCTAGAAGAAAACATAGGCCGTAAATTCTTAGCCTTTGGGTTAGCAAAATATATATATGGATTTGTCTCCTCAGGCAAGGGCAATAAAGGCAAAAGTAAAAAAAAAAAAAAAAA
>ML102744.1:0-45678 GCA_003697995.1 Taxidea taxus jeffersonii
ACACACACACACACACACACGTCTTCTGTGCTGATTCATGGAGATAATTGGCTCCTTAGTTATATGCTGCTGCTTGGGTCATAATTTCTGACTCCTTGGTCAGTCTGCCCGTTCTCTTCAGGTTTTGACCCACTTTTGACTTCTGATGATTTATTAAGTGGTGAGGATTCTTGGCGCAGCTCACCTACTTAAGGGTGGGTATTTCTGAGGATAATAGTCAAGTAAAATATTGTTGGCTGGCTTATAAATTTGGAGTCTTGAGGAATGTTTCACCATATTCTCTGAGAGGGTACAAGGTTAAGTGATCATCTTAGTATTTGGGATTAAAAAAAAAAACACCTCTAGGGTGAATTTGATTTGAATATAAATTCTGTGCCAGAAGAAAGTTTGATGAGGGATGTTGTAAATCTGGCTTTTGCTATTTCCTAATTAACTTCTTTCTTTCGCATTTCTGCTTCTGACATAGCGTTGGTTTACAAAGCTACCTCCAGTGTTGACCTTTGAACTCTCAAGATTTGAGTTCAATCAGTCCCTTGGCCAGCCAGAGAAAATTCACAATAAGCTGGAATTTCCTCAGATCATTTACATGGACAGGTGAGTTCTGTGGTTGAGTGTCTTGGTGTATGACAGAGGGAGAAGGGAGCATTTACCAAGTGTAGTGTTCATAGGAATCGCCTGGGGGTCTTGATGATACGCAGATGTGGAGTCACTGGATTCTCTGGCTCTAGGTTGGGGCCCAAGAGTTGGCATTTTGGAGACGCTGTCAGGGTGATGCAGGGGATGCATGTTGTCTTGGGACAGCTTGAGTAGCTGGGCTTCCGGGGAGAGCCTGCTCATTCTGGGGAGAGGCAGAGTGTGGAGCAGCCGTGGGGCATTTCTTTCCAATCTCAATAGTGTTTGTATCC
The DNA here is from genome assembly GCA_003697995.1 of Taxidea taxus jeffersonii. Lineage (NCBI taxonomy): Eukaryota > Metazoa > Chordata > Mammalia > Carnivora > Mustelidae > Taxidea > Taxidea taxus. The sequence continues at coordinate 906 of ML102744.1, forward strand.
CTGAAAAAAAAATTCCTAGACAGACTTCATAGGATTTTAATCCTTTTTTTTAAAGATTTATTTATTTATTTATTTGACAGACAGAGATCACAAGTAGACAGAGAGGCAGGCAGAGAGAGAAGGGAAAGCAGGCTCCCCGCTAAGCAGAGACCCCCGATTCGGGGCTTGATCCCAGGACCCTGGGATCATGACCCAAGCTGAAGGCAGAGGCTTTAACCCCCTGAGCCACCCAGGTGCCCCAGATTTTAATCTTTTTAAAGTCTGGTGTTTTTGATGTATAGTTTACACACAGAACAATATTACCATTCTTTTGGCATAGAGCCAATGAGTTTTGACAAATGCCTGTAGTCAAGTAGGCACTAGCACAGTTAGATGTAGCAAATTTCCGTCCCCCAGAAGGTTCCCGCGCACCCCTTGCAGTCACTGTCTTTTCCCCCACCCCGGCCCTAGCAACCTGCTGACTTGTTTCCTGGCCCTGTACTTTTGCCATTTCTAGAATGTCACAATAGTGGCGTTAGTATTCAGAACACACTCCATTGTGGTTGTCTTCTCACACTGAGGACAGTGTGTTGGGAATTCGTCCATACTGAGTTGTATTTCACTGCAGTGATACTCTGTGTCTTCCCATTCACCAGTTGACAGACATTTCAGACGTATCTGGTTTTAGGCTATTATGAATAAAGCCGTTGTGAACGTTCACCCAAAGTCTTGGTGTGGTTTTTAGCGCTTTGGGGTAAAACACCTAGCAGTGAGATTGCTGGGTTGTATGAAAAGTGTATGTTTAATTGTATAAGAGAATTCCAGACTGCTTTCTAAAGTGGCTACATGATTTTGCTTTCTTGCCAACAGTGTACGAGAGTTCCATTTACTCCAAATCTGCCCATAAATGGAATCATCAGTCTTAAAGTTTAACATTCTAGTGAGTTTGTAGGAATATCGTATTTTTCTCTGGACATATATCTCCCTGATAACTATCGATGTTGAGCTTCTTTTCAGGTGCTTAATTAATGGTCATTTGGATATTTTCTTTGGTGATGTGTCTTTTCAGATCTCTTGTCCATTTTTTAATTGGGTTGCTTATGTTCATCCTGAGTTGTAAAGAGTGAGTTCTTTGATAATGTTTTGGATATAGAACACCATAGTCCCCATCTGTGCTTTCTCTTCCATTTTCTTACCAGCGTCTTTAGGAGACAACAAGTTTTTAGTTTTGCTAAAGTCTGATGTATCGTTTCTCTTTTGCAGTTTGTGTTATGTTCTAAGAGATCTTTGCCAACCCAAAGCCACAAAGATTTTCTTCCATTTTTTTCCCCTAGAAATTATGTAATTTTAACTCTTATATATTCATGTCTATGACCCACTAGGGTTTATTTATATATATATGTAGTATGAGATAAGGGCTTTTGTTTTTGTTTTTGTTTTTTTGCAGAGGAGGGAAAGGAGGCATGTGGATGTCCAGTTATACTTTCCCCCATTGAATTACCTTGGTACTTTTGTCAGAAATTAATTGAGCATATAGTTGTGGGTCTATCTGGAGTCTCTGTTTTATATATTGTCTAATCTTAAACCTGTGAGTGACACATTTTCTTGATTACTATGGCTTTATTGTAAATCTTGGCATGAGATCATGTTAAGTCCTACAATTTTGTTCTTTTTTTTTTCTTCAAAATTATTTTGGCTATTTTGATCCTTTGCATTTCTAGTAAATATTAGAATTAGCTTGTCAGTTAACTACCTAGTAACTTGGGATTTTGATTGGCATTATGTTAAATCTCTAGATCAATTTGGGGAAACTGTTTTGAGTTCTTTAATCCATGAACATGGTATAGCTCCATTTATTTAAATCATTAATTTCTATCAACATTGTTTTGTAATTTTTAGTATATAGGTCTTGCATATGTCAGAGGAAATTTATACTGAAATAATTCATGTTTTGATCTTTAATGGTTTCTAAAAAATTCTGTTTTCCATTTGTTCTTCACAAGTATACAGAGATGCAGTTGATATTTCCCGCCTCTCTCTTTTTTAATTGACTTTATATCTTTTGACCTCACTAAACTCAGTTACTAATTCTGATGCATTTTTGTAAATTATTTGGTACTTTCTATATAGACAATTATGTCATCTGCAAAGAAGGGCAGTTTTACTTTTTCCTTTGCTATTTGTATGTCTTTCCTCCCTCCCTCTCTCTTTCTCTCTTTCTCCCTCCCCTCCCTCACTCCCTTGCTCCCTCCCTCCCTTCCTTCTTTTCTTGCACTGGCCATGCCTCCAGTAAAACATTTAGTAGAAGAGATGAGAGTGAACATCCTCGCATTGTTGCTGATCTTAGGGGAAAAGCTTTCAGTCTTTCACCATTAAGTGTGATCTTAACTATATGTTTTTATAGATACCCTTTGTCTGTTTGAGGAAGTTCCTTTGTATCCCTCGTTTGCTGGCACTGTGTGCCATTAATGCTTCTAAGAATAATTTGTGTTTGTGGTATTATCATTTACTTAGGTACATGTACAAGAGCAAAGAGCTTATTCGAAGTAAGAGAGAGTGTATTCGAAAGTTGAAGGAGGAAATAAAAGTTCTGCAGCAAAAACTGGAAAGGTGAGTCATGACCCCTTCGTGCTTAGAAATGTGAAACAAAGACTAGAACGTTAAAACCAGATAATTTGCTTAAAATTTAAAAATGAATTTGGATTTTCTTAACTAGTGTGTTTTATAGAATAGCTAAGGAAAATTCTCTAAGCATGAAGCAGTCTGTAAGAAGGGCCGGAGTATCCGTGGGTGAACAGTAGTCCCAAGGGCTGGTGGGACACGGAGTCACCTGGTCAGGCCCTGGCAGTGTTCTGAGTTAATAGGCCTTTACTTTTTCTACTCCCCTCATCGTCGTCTTCACACACACGAGAGAGGTAACCGTCATGGTACTGCAATCCCTCTGTCTCGGGAAAGCATTTTCTTAAGGATCTGGGAAAGCTAGAAACAAAAACAGTGCTGTTCTACGCGGCGCGGGTACAAAATGATTCAAAGGGCTGACAGTTGTGACACAGACAAAGTTCTCCCTCTCGTGGAGGAATCTTTCCCTTTTTGTCAATTCGTTTCCCACTGACTGTTTCCTGCAATAACCCCATGACTTTCTAAGGAGGAATCAATGTAATTTCTTTCTAGTAAAGATCAATCCCATTGATTTAGCATTTAAGAAGGAAATCCCATATAACGTCAATGGCTTTCCCCCCCCTTATCTACTTCACAGTGTTGCTGTGATCACCACCCCTCCTCTACCCATTCCATTATGTGGTCGTTCATTTCCATGAGAGGCAACACTTTCCCTACCAGCCCAAGGTAGACCCTGCTCCTGGAGGTCCCTGTCTCCAGCTTCTGTCTCTCACATGGGAAGAACTTATCCAAGGTGTTCAGTGATCAATTTTCTGATTGTCTTATATAGACTTAAGCTGAGGATTGATTCTTCAGATACCATCCTGGAAGTGATTTACAGGACTCTACTTGAGGCCATATTTTACTTTTAAGGTCTTAGTGGTGGCTTGTAAGATTGGAAAAATGTAATTGTTTTTATAGAATCAAGTATATCTGTTGTATTGTAACTTAGAAAAACTCAATCTGCCAATACCCAACAGGGTGTTCTGACTTTAAATTTTAAAATAGAGTATAGGAGCATTTTCTGTAGTATGATACTACTTTAAAAATAAATAAAATGACCTTTAAGGGACACTTGGCTGGTTCAGCTAGTAAAGCATATGACTCTTGATCTCGGGGTTGTAGGTTCGAGCCCCACATTGGGTGCAGAGATTACTTAAAAATAAAATCTTTAAAGTGAGTAAATAGATACATAAAATAACTTTGAAAAATCTCGAATAATTTTATTTGGGTAGTTAAAAAAAAAATCACTTATCTAAGTGTGACCTGCTCCTGGGAAAATATACAGAATCTAGTAGCGGGTACCAGTAGGTAGTAGAACCAAGATGGAAGCGGGTGACTTTTATGATCTGTTTTACACTCTTTCATATTTAAGTTTTCGTACCAGGCAAATGCCTTATTTTTTTTTAGTATATTTTTTTAAGATTTTATTTATTTATTTGACAGATAGATCACAAGTAGGCAGAGAAGCAGGCAGAGAGAGGAAGGGAAGCAGGCTCCCCGCCGAGCAGAGAGCCCGATTCGGGGCTTGATCCCAGGACCCTGGGATCATGACCTGAGCCAAAGGCAGAGGCTTTAACCCACTGAGCCACCCAGGTGCCCCCAAATGCATTATTTTTATCAGGAAACAAAGGTTCACCATTTCTTCTCTAGGATACCTTGATATAATAGAGAAATGAGATTTCTTGCATATAGTATAGACATCTTTTTTAAAGCTGCTTTTGCTCAGATTCTACTAACTGAATACAGGTGCAGCCTTGTATGAAGCAGTGCGTCTAAAGGAATTAATTCAGTAGAACAGGACAATGATAATGTCAGAAAATTGAAGCCAAATTTTTTAGAGGAATATTTTTTCCTGAAGTTTTGTTACCAGTATCATATGAAAGTGTTAAAGGGCTGCTTGTAAATGATGACATGTGATCCTATGACCTATTGTGTCTGTGCAGCATTTCTAATAAGAAAATGTTTCCTTTGGTCCAGGCCAGTCATGTGTAAATTAGTTCTTTCCACAAACCTGTGTGCTTCTGAAGGCCATGTCCATGGTATAGACTCGAGATTCAGGGCCTGTCCTGTAGAATTTCAGCAGGGGCCGGGGAGACAGTGGGTGGGTAGGATGTGGAGGGAGACGTCATGGAGAAACTAGATCTTGAAAGGTAGGCAGTTTAGTTAGATACGCCAATAGTAGCTGAAGTAAAGACAAGAAAATACATCTAAGGAACAGTATGGTTTTCTAAGGTTCCTCTAAGTTGACATATTTGGCATCCTTTTCAGAGAATGCCACCACTCTCCATGACAGCCAGCTGCTAATTCTACCTCTCCTTCAAATTAATGAGGATGAAGTGTCTTTGCTCCCTACCCTCTAACATGTGGTTGACTTTGAACTGTTTTATACTTTATTTCCACTGGTATTCTCATTTCATAAGGTCCTTTTTGATATGGACACAGTTTTCTTTCTTCCTAGTTCTGTACCCTTTTCTTTCTTTTCGAGTGCCTCCCTATCCCTTTGTAAGTGGAACCCCATAATTAGAGGGTTCATCTGTCCCAGCCGGTGAAGCAGTACTATTTAAATGCTGTCCCCTCTAGTGAATTACAGAGTTCATTAAAGTTCATATTTTTGCTGAGTCTCAGATGTGCTGGTAATGACAGAATATTGGATGGTATTAAAATAATTTGTTAATTATTTCAGTTATATATTAAAGATATGTATTATTTACTAATCCCAAAGAAATCTGCAGTAATTTGTGACTGGGCTAGGCCATTGAATGAGTGCATGAATAATAGGATACTAAGGACCTTACAAAAGAAAGATTTGCCAGTTTTCTTCAAGTTTCTTCATAGAACACAAGTAGGTGTTCTATGAACACCTACTTTTCATTTCCAGCTTTTTCTTATTGTTCTTAATTTCCAAGTAGGGGTCTTAAGGGTAGCAAAGAATAGACCCTTGGGTACCAGTATACTAGCATGATGTTCAGATTTGTGTACTGCTAATATATCTGTTTTCCTTTAAGAAATAGAATTTACGGGGCGCCTGGGTGACTCAGTGGGTTAAAGCCTCTGCCTTCGGTCGTGTCATGATCCCAGGGTCCTGGGATCGAGCCCCACATCGGGCTCTCTGCTCAGCAGTGGGCCTGCTTCCTCCCCCCTCTCTCTCTCTCTGCCTGCTTCTCTGCCTACTTGTGATCTCTGTCAAATAAATAAAATCTTTAAAAAAAAAAAAAAGAAATAGAATTTACTTTTCTGACCAGAGCCTAGATGTGACAAGCTATCAAGAGAAAGCATGACAGACATGACTTCAATTAGGCACCCATTTGAAATGTTTTCTGCCAGATGTAAACCTGTGGACTTGCCAGTTTTTACTTTTGTAGAAAATTCTTGCCTTATGGACTGTTGGACGCATCACATACTGCATAGCCTTTGGGAGTAAGCCTGTGCGTGGGGTCCACACAGTAGCAGAGAGTCTGTAAGCAATCCACAGAGTGCCAGACAGACTCGACCAATAGAGCGCCATTGTCTTTGCCTCCTAGGTATGTGAAGTACGGCTCAGGCCCAGCTCGGTTCCCACTCCCGGACATGCTGAAATACGTTATTGAATTTGCGAGCACAAAACCGGCCTCCGAAGGTACCACGTCTCGAAGCGACGCTCATACGATGTTACCGCTTTCGTCAGTGCACTGCCCAGTTTCTGACCTGGCATCCGAGGAAAGGTAATGAGAACAGAGGTTTAAAGTGATGCACCTGGGGCGGGGTGGGGCTCCTGGCTGGCTTATTCTGGGGACCATGCCACGCTTGATCTCAGGGTTGGGAATTCAAGCCCCATGTTGGGTGTGGAGATGACTTAAAAATAAAAAAAATCTTAACAGTAAAAAAAAGATGGTACACATTGGGGTCTTTGTGTAATTTGAACTGTGCCCCATCTTCCCACCTGACAAAAGATTCCCCCCATTAGAGGGCAAGGGCTACAAGTTCTTGGTCTTAAAGGAAAGTGTTTACCCCCCACATCGGTGGGAGTGTTCCTGATTCCCACCAGGGCACTCACTTGTCGTGCCCACAGGATGGGTGGGATTATTTCAGAGGCTTCTTGAACGATCTGCAGTGGTGTTCAAGCCCCACCAAACATCCCTTGATTTGAACTAGCTATAAGCCAGCTGCCACCCAGTCCCTGATCTTCCAGAACCTCTCGTTCTCACACCTGCTGGGAAGGATGCTCTACCAAGTCAACCTCAGGGAAAGATTTATTCCTGAGTATACAATTAAAATATGTTTAAGAATTGGCTAGACATTGAAGAAGACAGCCAAGAGGGGCTTACTTGGCAAGGAACAGGGAGGCCAAGTCACATGAGCCCTCTGATTCTCTTCCAGTTCAGATCAGATTGGCTGTGTGTGTCCTGGCTAATACCATCACTAGAACCCACTGGGGAAAAAGTCCATGCTTCCCGTATGTTGCTTGTGTGTATATTTTATTCAGTCATCTGCATCACGGAAACTCTATAGTGATGCCTTGATTCTGCCAGTCCAGTCCTGTCTTCTTTGAACTCTTCCTTCACATCCCTTCTTAGAAGTGATAAGAGAGCATAAATCATAGACTCAGACAGATCTGGGTTTAAATCCCATAATTTACTATCTGGGTGAGCTTGGATAAGTTGTTTAACCTTAGGTTTGTAATTAGTGAACTAGGGATGATAATAGTATCTGCCTCAGAAGCAACTAGTGTTAAATGAGATGATGCATATAAAAACGTGGTTTGGGGGACGCCTGGGTAGCTCAGTTGGTTAAGCAGCTGCCTTTGGCTCAGGTCATGATCCCAGCGTCCTGGGATCGAGTCCCACATCGGGCTCCTTGCTTGGCAGGGAGCCTGCTTCCCCTCTGCCTCTATCTGCCTGTGCCCACACTCTCTCTCTAACAAATAAATTTTAAAAACAAACAAAAAAAAAAAAAACGTGGTTTGGCTCAGTGGGATTTAGAGCAAATACTCACTAAATTATAGCAGTACTTTTCCATACAGCAGTTAGCATTACAAAGTACATTGAGGCCAAGGCATATTTTGGAAATTATCATGTGAATGAGATTTTTATCTTTCTTCAGTTCAAGTAAAGAAAGCTCTTCTCAGGATGTTGAAGGTACCTTTTCTTCTCCTGAAAATTCTCTGCCCAAGTCTAAGGCAATGAATAAGCCACTTCCATCTTCCCGGTCTTCCATGGAAATGCCAGCCCAGCCAGCTCCTCGGACCGTCACAGATGAGGAGATAAACTTTGTTAAGACCTGTCTTCAGAGGTGGAGGAGTGAGATTGAACAAGATATACAAGGTTGGCTCTTTTAAAGCTTGTTGGACAATGACTCTTTCCCTTTCTGCCAGAAGTTAGGCATAGATGATGGAGAGGCACAACTCGGGCACGCGGGAGTTGTACAGCTTCCGGACTTGCAGTTCCTCCCATCATATAACTGTGGAAAGATCCCTCCTAGAAACCCTCCTCAGAATTTCTGGGAGCTCTCTCAGGACTCTTAGACACTCACAATCACCTTCAGCTGGGATTTTTCTAAATCTTCTGATTTCTGTTCCTGTAGCTTATGTGAACTCTGGCTTTAGTTGACCTAGACTTAAAACTTAGCTCTCGTAGATTTCCACGTTTATGAATCTTGTCTGTATGAAGCAGGTTTTATTGGAGGCTGATGAGGCAGAGTGTTTGAGCAATGCACACAATGTAAGATGGAATTATTCAGCCTTCTGTTTTTAAAGGTCCTTTGGCCTCATTGTCCTGTTGCTCAGCCTCGCCCTCCTTCCCTTCCTTTCTTTTATCTAGGCAGCTAAATAAATAAATAAATAAATAAATAAATAAAATAATCAGATCAGTCAAATCCCATCAGTCAAATTAAATCAAATCATCAAATCCAGATTCCTCCCAAGTTCTTACCACAGAAATTTTGCCCTGCCTTTTGCTGTGCCTTCTCTCAGGTCCCATCTCAGGGATATTCATTTTATACCCAAAGTGACCCCTGAAGGCCTTTTTCTAAATAGAGACTGCTTCTTTTGGGAGAAATTTTGGTGCTAATTATAAGAGATACTTTTTTAAACCCTTAATGGAATCAGGTTAAACTAAAAGCCTTTGTAACCTAAAGCACTAGCTGCTTGGAAGGTCTCCAGTCCTTTATGGTTATGAAGTGAGGCTGAAATTGTCAGAATCCCGAGAAGTGGTTCTCTTTGCTTGGCCGAAGCACCTCATGTGGCGTGGAGTGACATAATTTTAACTAAGTTTATTTGTGTGTGTGTGTGTGTTTAACAGATTTAAAGAATTGTATTGCAAGCACTACCCAGACTGTGGAGCAGATGTACTGTGACCCTCTCCTTCGGCAGGTAGGATGCTAATTGTTGGGAAGGTAGTCAAGGCATGTCCTTATGTGCGGACATAGACCAGAAAGAAAAGTGGATAGTTTTCTCTGAGACTGAATGGGAACCTTCCTGAGTTAAAAGAGTAAAATTAGGAGAGAAATAGGTATTTTTCGGCCAAAACAAGGATGTCTCTTCTACTAACAATAAAATTTAAGACATAATTTGTTTTGATTCTGCCACCTGGTATTTTTTCATACAGTAGAAAGGTTCGCTGTCAAGTGTTAAGACTTTCTCATCAAGTGGTCCTTTAAGTTGTGCAGTGGGGAAAATCCCCACCATGAATGGTTACCCACCCTTGCCAAAGTTTTGTCACCTGCAGCGATGCTTTGCTTAGCAGCACGCTTTCAAGCTTTGTTTCCCTGAAAACTCCAGAAGGGAATGTGGTTAAGGCAGAAATTCTTACTGTCCACATACATTTTTCTTGGGCATACCATCCGTGGGCATGGAGGGGAAAAGATGCCTCTGTCCTGAGCACAAGTGCCCAGTGACTTCCTTGTGCTCGGCTGGTGGTGGAGAGCCCCAGCTGCTGCCAGGTCTCACAGAGGCACTGCAGGGACGTGCCCTCTAAATCCTGGGTTTTCTCCATCTGCTCTTCTGTATCATTTCAGAAATGTCCCCACCAGAAAAATCTGTCAACGTACTGATTGAATGCAGGTTGAACTTGATTCTCTGGCCAATTTGCCTTCTTATCGTCAGCCCCTACTTGGCACCTAAAGCTTTGCTCTGTTTTATCCATATTGAAAAAAAACAAATGCTTTTCAAATGCTGAAACCAACAAGTATGGAGTTAAAAGGGTCCTCGCCCCAGATAGGTGGATGGATCGCTGGGCAGAAGAAATGTAGGGACCATATGACTGGTTCTTGATGAAATGTGCCAACTTGAAATTCGGTATAGACCAAGAGAGTGTAGTACACGTTTCCCAACATGAGTGGTGAAGGTGATTTCTATTTTTAGATAAACTGAGTTTGGACTTGGGGGGATAAATAGGTCTGCGTTATCTTTGACTTTAGATCTGTGACTTTAGGTTATTAAAGAGTCATTGAGTAGGTCAGGAATTGAAACATAATTGGTAGATTCCAAGACTGTGTTTCTGTTAGTTCACATTGAATTGTCAGGATGTTTCCCTTAACCCCGTATCAAACACATGTATAGTCAGTTTTCTTATGGGGTGGTTGATGGTAAATTTGGATTTTAATGACCTAAAACGTCCTTTACTTTGCTTCGTCTGACTCCGGACTGTGTCTTCTGCCTCACAGGTGCCTTATCGCCTGCATGCTGTTCTCGTTCACGAAGGGCAAGCCAATGCTGGGCACTACTGGGCCTATATCTATAATCAACCCCGACAAGTCTGGCTCAAGTACAATGACATCTCTGTTACTGAGTCTTCCTGGGAAGAACTTGAGAGAGATTCTTACGGGGGCCTGAGGAACGTTAGTGCCTACTGTCTGATGTACATAAACGACCAGCTACCCCACTTCAGTGCAGGTAAAAATAGCCTAGTAGAAGCCAGCAATGGGGAAAATCTCTTCTGCTCACAGAAGGGAATGCTCTTGTAGCTTTTAAGAAAAAACTTAAACTTAAAAAAAAAAAGAAAAAATTTAAACTATGGGGCGCCTGGGTGGCTCAGAGGATTAAGCCTTTGCCTTCGGCTCGGGTCGTGATCTCAGGGTCCTGGGATCGAGCCCCGCATCGGGCTCTCTGCTCAGCAGGGAGCCTGCTTCCCCCTCTCTCTCTGGCTGCCTCTCTGCCTACTTGTGATCTCTCACTCTCTGTCAAATAAATAAATAAAATCTTTAAAAAAAAATTTAAACTAGAATTTACTATAAAATAATAATGCTTTTAAAAAATACAGTATAAAAGAGAATTTTAAAAAATAAGTATGCATTCCTGCTCCCCTCTTGGAGCTTGGCATGTATTCATTCTTAGGTTTCTTAGGGAATATTCAGGAAATGTTCTGGGCAGATGCTAGATTTTATTTATTGATATCTGTCCCTGCCCCATTTTTTCCCCCAAATGGGGAAAATACATCTTTTTCACGTGTATTGGTGATCTCTATATTTTTATAAATAGAACCAGCTCCTTCTTTTTAACAGCTGCATCGTAATTCCACTGCACGGAATATGTATATAATTTATTAAGCCAGCCTCCCGTTGATAGACTTTTACATTGGCACGAGTTTTTGTTGTTTTTTTTTTCCTTTTTTGGTGACATCCTTGTGTACAGGTTTTTGCACCCTTCGAGAATAGCTAAATTTTACAAGTGGCTTTGCTGGAACAATTTCTTTCTTCTCATAATACTACTAATTCTGGGAGTAATCATCATTAGCATTTATATTGGAACTTTTCCTCCTTACTACAGGCTTTCAAACTTTATTTCTCTAATAACTTATAACCCTAAAAGACAGGGTGGGAATTTGGCTGAGGTGTTCCACGCATCCAGAGTCCTACAGTCAGGGAATAAATGGCAAACCCAAGATCCAGAGCCGGTTCTGACTCCAAATTCTATGTTGTTATCCATTTACCTTATTCTTTCTTCCTTTCATGTTTTCTGGGAAAGGTCTGGTGACCAGCATTTCATATCTGAGATCCTGGAAGGCTTTTTATTATCTTATTCAAACTGTACTGGGCTGAATAAGTAAGGAAACACAGAAGGCATTTGGTCCAAGCAGTGCACTGTGTTTCTGATCTGCTGGTGTGGCTGGGGGACAGGGGATAGACAGAATGACCACTTAGCAGTAACTGAGCCTCCTAGTTGCATCTTTGCAGCTCCAGAGCAGGGACAGCTACCTGTGGGAGTTGTACAAATGACCAGACTATTGTTGGTAATCGATAGGAGCTACTACACGTACGCTTCATTTTTGCGCTATAGAAACAGATAAATGGAAACTGTCATCTGCTTAATGGAAAGACTAATTATAGGCAGTAATTTATTTATTACTAATAAAGACTAATATATACCCAGGAAATGGATGGCTTGTGCTGCTGTAGACTTCTTGTCTTGATTTGGTCATAGGCTTAGATGTAAAATGTAGGGGCACCTGGCTGGCTCAGTCAGGAGAGCGTGCGACTCTTGATCTCAGGGTCTTGAGTTCAAGCCCCACGTTTGGTGTAGAGATGACAAAAATAAAATCTTTAAAAAAAAATGAGATTTCACATGTCCATGATATTCTTGCCATTTTTCATCCAGGCCTTTAATTATCCACCAGGAATTATTTACCATCTAACTGTTACATCACATTGCTTTCTGGTAACACTCACCTGTGGGGAACTTGAGGCAGTATAAATGTCTTAGAATTCATCTCTTACCATCTGGAGATGGACATTCTTATCAATGATAGTTGTAGTGGTTACACTGATAAAACGGTTCAGCTTGAAATTTCCATTGGGTCTAATGATTTTTTTTGTATTTCCAAATGTTCGGTCCGTTCTGCTATCTTGCCAGTGATTGGCCTCTATTCCGAATCCCTGCTTTCTATTAATCAATCGTTGATTGATTGATTCATTCCTTCAGTGGATAGTCCTGCTTGCTAATCTGCCAGGCACTGTTACTAGTGAGGTGTGACTGTTGACTTTATATCGTCCCTGCTTCTGATGGATTATGTATGTGCGTATTTTCCACATGGAGTAAGAAAAAAGACAAAGCGTCTTACTTCCTTCTTTCTAGGAAGGACCTTTTGATTCCTTGTGACCTTTTGCTGGATGGTGCTGCCTTTCAACTCTGTCTTTGTTCTTGTCTCAGAGGCAGCCCAGAGCGAATCAGATCAGATGTTAGGAGAAGTAGATGCACTGCCTGTTGAGCTGAAGCATTACATTCAGGAGGATAACTGGAGGTTTGAGCAGGAAGTCGAGGAGTGGGAAGAAGAGCAGTCTTGCAAAATCCCTCAAATGGAATCCTCCAGCAGCTCAGCATCACAGGATTTCTCTCCGTCCCCAGGTGTGGCGGTGGGGGTGGGTGGGGAGGTTGGTGGGGGGTCGCTGCAAGCCTGTGGTCTGGTAGCCTCCACCCTGCCCTCCCTGAGCCAGCTCTGGGACTTCAGCTCAGTGAGTGGCTGCCACAGTCTGCACGATGTCTAGTTCAGGCATAGCTGGTGTTGCACGACCTGCAGAGGAGCTTGTGGCTTTAAGATGTCCTTTCTGACGAGCAGACGTGTATCAGCAAGACCAGCTCCCTATACTTTCCCTCGGTTAGTTTTCACGGTTTCCCAGGCTGTAGGAGAAGCTATGATAGGATGAGTAAGTAGACTTTGTGAAGACTCTTCTCCGAAGACAATCTTCCTAACAAAGACCATTTGTGGGAAGGCTTCACTGACATAAAGAAATAGGACAGTCAGGAGCCCATGAAACTTTCCAGAATCATCATTGGGCTCTTGATAAAGTGGACGTGTCTTTGAGTCACTCATTTCTGGAGAACGTCTGCATTGGATTCTGTTTAAAAAGTTCTTTAGAAGGGCTGTAGATGAAGCTTTATGTCTGTCTCACTTCCCTTTCACAGAGTGTTCTAGACGTTTATCATCAGATGCTAACCCCTCTGTTCCGTTCCTTATCAGAGCCTTCAGCAGCCTCCTCGCACGGGGCCCGCTGCTTGGCGTCGGAGCACGCGGTGATTGTCAAGGAGCAGACGGCGCAGGCCATCGCCAACACTGCGCAGGCCTATGAGAGGAGCGGTGTCGAGGCGGCGCTGAGTGAGGTGACAGGCGGGCCACCCCCACGCGGGAGGGGTGGGCTCACGGCAGAGACCCCCAGTCTCTCACGTTTCCCTTACTCTGTCTCGGCTGCATTTAACCGGTCGCTCTCTCTTTCTCCTGTTTTTTTGTTACTTTCTCTCTCCATTCTGCTGCCACAGCTTAAGGAAGCTGAACCCAAGAAGCCCATGCCCCCGGAAACAACCCTTGCAGAGCAGTCAGAGCAGCCCCCAAAGGCGAAGGACGCAGAGTCTGCCGCCCCGCCTAGTTCTGAGGCATCTGAAGTCGAGATCCCCAGTGTGGGGAGGATTCTGGTTAGAGCTGATGCAGATGGATATGATGAGGAGGTACACAGATGAGTGCAGGACTCAGCTGTCTCTCCAGCCTTCTCTTTCCCTCCCACCTGACCCCATAAGCTTGGCCAAGGTGTCTGGCAATAGTTAATATGGGAACAAATAATGAATAGGAGGGCCCGCCTGGTTTTGACCTCAGCTACATCTTGTAAAAGTTCGCCTGGTTCCCAGTGGATGCTGCCCCTGGTATCTGTCTACCCAGGCGTATACTGATGGAGGCACCACAGGGTCTAGATGGCTCAGAAACATAGCACTTGGTTCCTTTCTTGGTATTATGAGGAAAAAAAAAATGCCTTTTAAATTAAGAGCCTCTGTCTTTGGTAATATTAGTTCATTGTTTTTCCTCCAAATCTAAAATTTCCAGTTGTCTAGTGGGCCAAACAAATGTGAATTGAAGTTGTTTTTAACTCTAAAACTTTCAGAAGAAGCTGTGGGATCCCAGCTTACTTATGGTCGGTCCCCTTTACGTCGGCACTGTGCATGACAGTTATGAATCCTGTCCTTCAGAGTTCTGTTTCTTCCTGTGGGAATTTTTTTTTTCTCCAAATCATTGAAAAGTTTTGACTTTATGAAGTTATATTTGTATACTACCTAATTTCCAGACTGTTTTAAAAGTACCGATCATTTTAGTAAAACTCTAAAATAATTGTGTCCTAGGCTAGACAGCCGAATTATAGAACCCTGTTGGCATCCTCACTGGGGACGCTTCCCTGGGAGAGCGATCATTTAACTTGATTCCTTAGCAGTGCCATTTGTAAATATTCTCCGATGTCCCTCTTTATTTATCTGCTTACATTAGCGTTTGTAGGAATAGCTCTTCCTGGGCAGGGTCTGGCCCTGGTGCACAGGGACAGGGCCGTGGGTGTGTGTGGGCACAGGTGTGTGAGTCTGGGCTGGCGGCAGGGGCTGGCCCCAAGCTCGCGGCCACTCTTCCCTTCAGCGGCCTGCTTGCCTTTCTTCCATTCAGTCTTCTCTTGAACTTTTTTTCTCTCCTTTTTCTCTCTGTGTTTTGTGCCTTCTTGTGGTAGGTGATGCTGAGCCCTGCCATGCAAGGGGTCATCCTGGCCATAGCTAAAGCCCGTCAGACCTTTGACCGAGATGGGTCTGAAGCAGGGCTTATTAAGGTATCTCTTTTTAAAAATCTAATCCTTATACCACAGGTGTCAAAGTAACAGGGACTTAATTTTATTAGATGGTAAGAAAAAAAATGAGATGAAGAATGCTGTCCCTTAAAGTAACACCTAAAACTGTTGCCTGCCAACTAAGGGACAGACCCTCTCATGGTACTGATAGCGCCCCTTGGCACTAATGCAGCGTTGGTGAGTTGTGCTGAACTGAGTTAGGCCCCACCTAGAGAGCTTGCTGTTGTCCTTAGGAAATATCTATTAATAAAACTGGGAAGGAGACATTGTCTTTATGGTTTGGGAGCCATAATACAAGAAAATAGGCCATGCTTTTTTAAGGCACCTCAATAAAATTTAAGGTACTTGAATAAATTGCATTTATGTGCATTTTTAAAATTCCAGTCCTCGGGACTCAAGGATACTAATTAAAACTAAATATTTGTTTTTCTTAGAGCCTTATGAGAAAAACCAATTTCTCCCAAGTGTAGTACATCATTGGCACCATGGGAGTTCTGTCTCTTACAAAATGTAAGCAACTTACAGATTCCGTGGTTGCCTCTGTAATTCCCCAATATGAGTTTCTTGGAAGTCTCCTTGGAGTTATGAGAACCTCTCTAGTGCACAGGCCTCAGGTTCTATGAGCAGAAGCCCTCAGCGCACGCTGTTCTGATCATTAGTCTTGTCCTTCCTAGGCATTCCACGAAGAATACTCCAGGCTCTACCAGCTTGCCAAAGAGACGCCCACTGCTCATAGCGACCCTCGGCTCCAGCACGTGCTGGTCTACTTTTTCCAAAATGAAGCGCCCAAAAGAGTAGTAGAACGGACCCTCCTGGAACAGTTTGCAGATAAGAATCTTAGCTACGATGAAAGGTGAGACGCATCACCCGCCGCTTCTGGGTCGGGCCCAGTGACCAGCTCTGACGGGGAGGTGGCGCCCTGCCCCTCTCATGGCCTCTGACCCTTGTGCCACACAGATCCATCAGCATCATGAAGGTGGCGCAAGCTAAACTGAAGGAGATTGGTCCCGATGACATGAATATGGAAGAGTACAAGGTGAAGTCTTTTCTTTAAGTCTGCAAAACAAAAATATGAATTCTTGAGGCCAGACTAACAATTTCGCATCATCACAGACTGCCTTGTCCCCCCACCCCCCAAAAAAACAACTGGGTGAGAAGAGGTAAATGATGTTTTCTAACCCTCAGAATAACCAGTTTCTTTGTTCCATTCTTCTATTAGAATAAATTAACCCTTTATTTCCTTTTAATACCTACTTTAGTCTTGGATCTAAGGAATCAAATTCTTGATTTTGGTTTTGGTTTGTTTTAAAATAATATCTTCTGAATAATTCTATATTTGATTTTGGTTTGTTTTCAAATAATATCTTCTGAATAATTCTATATTTGAAGTGAAATTTCCATGCATTAAAATGCGTGTATAAGTATAAATTTCCCAAAAAAGCCTTCTGTTACAAGTAACACAGTGCTCTGTGACCTAGGGGTACCTCAGCACCCGCCGAGCTGATAGCTGTTCTGGGCGATTGGAACAGCCTTGTCCTTCTGAGTTCCCTGCACACACATGTTCCTGTGAGACCATGAAAGGCATCTGTTCAGACCAGAGCTGCGGGACTTTGACGGGGTTATTGGAAATTAAGATGATACATTCTAAAGCTCACTTGAAATAAATATTTCTATTCTCAGTGGAAGTAACAGGTCCCTGAAAATGAGGGTCCACAGTGGACTTATATCGTAAATGGTCAATACATCATTATCGAAAAGCTTTTTTGTGTTTGTGGTTTTCGTGCTCCATAAGCATTTGTATGGCACGTAAAACTGACCACAGTGGCAAGTGTAGAAATAGTTTATGGTGACCATAATCACTAATGGCATTCATTCCTTTTCAGAAGTGGCATGAAGATTATAGTTTGTTTCGAAAGGTGTCTGTGTATCTCCTCACAGGCCTGGAACTCTACCAAAAAGGAAAGTATGTGGGCCTTTTATGTCTCTTGTATTATTGGTCAGGGCACTGTTAACAGATCCCCAGCCGGGAGTACTGAGAACCGTAGCCTCCCCTCCCTTGCCCCATGTGCCAGGGCAGCTCTCCTTTTCCCACTGTTTCACAAAGTTCATATGTTTCACCACATATCCATGTGGTGATGGATATGGTGGTAAAGATATGCAATGGCCAGATTTTCCTTTTGATAAATGAAGATGAACCCAGGAAATGAATTTTAGAGTCACGATGGACCCTAGTAAGCATGCAGTCCCCTTCTTTAGAGTTGAGGAAAACGGAAATGCAGGGAAGTTTCATGAAGCACTTTGGGTTTCTTGACCAGTTTGCAGAAGAACCGAGAGTGGTCACCATCTTTGGCTCTCAGGCTTTTCCCAGCGTACCGCGCTGCCTCTGTCCTTGGTGGCTTCCATGACTGCAGCCTTGTAAATATTTGCCCTTGGGGGGACAGAGAGGTCAAAGCCCTTGATTGATCTACCGTTTTCTCAGGTACCAAGAGGCGCTCTCCTACCTGGTCTATGCCTACCAGAGCAACGCCGCTCTCCTGATGAAGGGGCCTCGCCGTGGGGTGAAGGAGTCGGTCATTGCTTTATACCGAAGAAAATGCCTTCTGGTATGTACTGTTGGTAGAACCTGACGATTCTATTAGTTTATTGTCTTCACCTCTGTTCCTTGAAGCCACAAAGAAATACAACTTAAAAAATAGAATGATCTTCAATGGCTTTTAGATTTTTCTAAACCCTTCAGAGTAGTTGTACATTGAAACAGATGATTTCAAGTTACTTACATGAGTATGTCTTCTTCGACCCCTGGTAGAAGTTAGGGTGAGAATCAGTTTGTGTTTTCCTTGTTCTGGGCCCTTTACGGACACCTGCATTATGATGTATGTCATCACATCGCTGCTAGACCAGATCGTGAACTCCTTGAGCACAGGCCCTTTTCTTCTTCCGCTGTTTTCTCTGTACCTGGCACATCATAAGTGTGCAACGGATATGTGTTGAAGGAACACAGTGTTTTTTCTGTGTTCGGTGCAGTGTACCCTGCTAAGCTACTAGATGAGAATTTGAGTGACTCCTGAGAGAGTTCGGTGTTTTTTAAATGGTATAAACCCTAAGAACTGGTTCTGCTGTTCTGTTACTATCACTGTCACACAGCACTGGAGGTCTGGCCTGGCCTCACTTGCATTTGGTGGTCACGGGGAATGGCAGACCCATATTCCATTGGGCTAGCAGAGGGGTTTTACAGGTGCTGGTCCTTCAGAGAACTACAGAGCTGCCAGCAGGCCGCCAGCCTGTGAGCCGCCCTGGGCCTCCCTGCTGCCCAGCAGGATTGCCCGTCCTGGGAAGAGTGCAGCAGCATTTCTGCCCCCCGCCTTGCTACTACCAAATGGAGGCAGTCAAGTCATGACATACATTCATCTCAAGAGCTTCCTTTTCTGATGTGTACATTGATTTCTACATCAGTTCTAGGGTGTGGCAGGGCATTTTGAAGCTGGAAAGAGGGCCTGGTAGATTGATGGATCTGAATTTTATTATGCTTTAAATCCCCAAGTACAGATTACGTTCGGAATGTCCTGCTCATCTTCCACTGGTCAGTGGTAATAGTGATTGAGGTTCTTCCCATCACTGGCTCGCAACCCCCAGTGTGTGAGAGTCCCTCAGGAAGCTCTCTGTGGCGACGGCTCCCCAGACTGTCGGACCAGAGGCTGGGGAGGGGCCTGGGCACCAGCGTGTCCTCTGCAGGTGATTCCGAGCTCAGTGGAGATTGGCAGCCATTGAATAAAGCCTTAGAGTAGAAGCAAGTGGTAGGCGAGACTTTGACTTGTAAGTTTGGGTAAGTGGGTCACAAACTTTGTTGCATTAGAATCACCTTGGGAACTTTTTAAAAAAAATTCCAGTGTCCTGGTCACCTGCACACCAATCAAATCAGCATGTCTGGGGTGGGGTGTCAGTAGTCTGTGGAGATTCCCAGGCAATATGCAGTAAATTTTGGGAACCACTTGTTTAGGCTCTTCTAAAATAGGTATTTATCTTTTTCAGAATGTTTTTCCCCTCTGCCTTTTCCCTGTAGGAGCTGAACGCCAAAGCAGCTTCTCTCTTTGAAACAAACGACGACCATTCTGTAACCGAGGGCATTAATGTGATGAATGAGTTGATCATTCCCTGCATTCACCTTATCATTAATAATGACATCTCCAAGGATGACCTACATGCCATCGAGGTCATGAGAAACCACTGGTGCTCTTACCTCGGGCAAGACATCGCTGGTAGGTTGCCGTTGGCACTTGCGATGATTACTGTGGCTCTTCAGACTTTTAGAAATTACGGTGTTTTCACTCTGGCACTGGTTCTCAAACCTTTTTGAAGGCTTATTGATGCGTGTAAGTGAGTTAAGAGTGGCTCTGCTCTAGTGAAACAAGGGGTAGGATCCTGGACCTCTGTCCCTCTCAGCTTCTCCTTATCTCCCCCCTGGCTGCCGAAACACCCCCATAGATAGTCTGCAAGCCCTGTTTGATAAAATGATTCCTCTTCAGGCATGTCACACTTGTCTGACTTTCTCATCTGTCAGAATCAGAACTTTGTAGCTTAGAAATCAAAATCTATTTATGTAGCTTGATGACCTGGTGGGGCCATAACTAAATTTTCCAGTGACTTGAAATTTCAAGACAGAGCATAGTTACTAACTATGAAGACCTCAAGATTCATAAAATGGTAAATGGAATTGCCTAGCTTGTCCAAAGCATTTTGGAGAGGGAGCCTAAAACTAATCATTTTTAAGTTCTGGTAGCCTTAGAAAGTTGGTGTGTGTTCTAATCTGAAGACTCTTTGTCCTTTTCTCACTGATATAATGATATTGTATTGACTTGTTGAAGTGTTTGTGTTTGTAATATTGACTGGAAAATTCTATAATTAGTAGTTATGAATTTCCTTTTAATGTCTTCAGTTTTCCTTTAGACTATGTGTGACAAGTGGCTTTACTTACAGTGCCGTGCGTACGCACCTGTGCTTACATTGTTGAAAGGAGATGACACCATTATATTTATGGCACAGGGATCTTATCCACTTCCTCAAGTTTTAAAAGGATGGATTAGAAGGCCTGTCAGTGAAATGAATATTTAGTGTTTTCCTGCCACGTATCAGATGGTTTAAAGCAGTGACCTAACGCTTTGGTATATTTGGCAAGTAGTCTTTGC
Organism: Taxidea taxus jeffersonii; assembly: GCA_003697995.1. Classification (NCBI taxonomy): domain Eukaryota; kingdom Metazoa; phylum Chordata; class Mammalia; order Carnivora; family Mustelidae; genus Taxidea; species Taxidea taxus. Next base: position 21,287 of record ML102744.1, read on the forward strand.
TCCTGGTTTAGAGTGAAGGAATCATTTGTTGTTAGCTGGCCAATGTGATGCTTTGACCCTTGCGGTTGGGGAATGAATGAGCTCTAGGGAAGGCCTTCTGGCTGCAGACTTAGCTGGTTTTTACTCGGAGACCTGCTTCACTGTGTACATAACCATCCATTTTCCCTCCACAGAAAATCTACAGCTATGCTTAGGAGAGTTTCTACCCAGGCTTCTGGATCCTTCTGCAGAAATCATTGTCTTGAAGGAGCCTCCGACCATTCGACCCAATTCTCCCTATGACCTTTGTAGCCGATTTGCAGCTGTCATGGAGTCAATTCAAGGGGTTTCAACTGTAACAGTGAAATAGGCCCCCTCGGGGTCAAGGCCCAGTTTGGTCTGCTGCAGCCTGCTGCACAGAAGTCTGTTGTCACAGTGTTTCCCCTGGGGATTAGGCGGGAAAGTAAGATTCAGATCCAGACCCCAGCCATGCTCTGCGTGTAAAGAAGGATTGAAAATAAAATTGCACTTTTTAGGTAAAGAACCAGAAAAGCAATTTCACTAAAAAAGACGAGAACCGTTGTATATTAAGGTATTGAATTTTGTCAGAAGACCTGAAATGCCTCCTGTACCTGCAAGAGTGCTTGGGCTTCAGTAAGCCTCTTGCCGCTTTTAAAATTATCCCGCAGGCATAAATATTTTTGACAGTGGAATAGAAGGGTGATCCATCAGAACCTGAACCAGATGAACAGCTACTAGTTATTTTATCAAATACAGGTGACATCTGAAAGTTCTTAATGGCAAGAGATGAGAAGTCTCTGCCTGTCTCTTGACAGGAGATGGCAGTGGGTTGCTGATGAACTGCCGCCCTTTTACGTGTGGGTAGAAACACAGGGGCGTGTGGCAGCAGGATGCTGCAAAGTCAAAAGAAAGCTGCCTTCCCTCTCTCCTCTCTTCTCTCTTATTTTATATTTCTAAATAAACCAGAAAACCTCACACTCAGTCCCGAGTAAAAGAAAGCAAAGCACTAAGGACCGTAGATGGAACGGCATGGTGAAACATGATCGAGACAGGTTAGCGCTGTGAGCGTTGTTCCCCATTTCAGTGAAATCTCCTAGCGTCCAAAAATTGTCAACAACAGATGTCTAAGCCTGCTGCTGGCCCGAAAGAACATTTGGATGCTTCCCCCCGCCCCGTTTTTGCTTTGAAAAGATAAGGGCTGTGGGTTTGTAAAAAGAAAAAAAAAGTATTTATATATATGTATATGTAGAGAGAGAACTATCCCCTACTGACCATTTTTAAAAGGTTCCAGATTGGATATTGTGTTTTAACCAAATTTTAACATGAATGAGGGAAGAGCAGGTGGGAAGAACACTTGATACAACTATGCAGATTTTATAAATGTGCAATAAAAGTATTTGTTGTACCTTTGGTGTGTGCTATGGCCTTCATTATACATACATTCCGGAACTAGGTGGACTCAGTAAGCATTTTAAAGAAGTTTTACTTCTTTAGAAGAGAAAAGCAGATGAAAGTGTTCAGAATCTTGATGAGGGAGAGTGATTCTTGGGCAGCACCTAGTGGTGGCTGGTGTCTTCTATCCCATTTGCCAGTTGCAATGCTTGTATCTATTGTTTAATTTGTAGAATTTTTAAAAAATATTTCATTTATTTATTTGACACAGAGAGAACACAAGCAGGAGGAGCAGGAGGGAGAGGGAGAAGCAGGGTCCCCGCTGAGCAGGGAGCCCATCGTGGGGCTCCATCCCAGGACCCTGAGATCATGACCTGAGTCAGAGGCAGACCCTCAACCGACTGAGCCACCCAGGCGCCCCTGTAATTTGTAGAATTTAGGAGGGAAAAAGGTTATTCTCTTAAGGTAGACTTTCTTACATTTTGAATAATTCATGGTGGGCCATCTTTTACAGAATTTTAGTAGTGCTTTTGTGTTTCAGAGCTCACTGCAGAGAGAGTTGTTTCATGGGAAATTGATCAATTTTCTTACCTTTCATTTGATTTGCTACTTAAGCTTCGAGTACCACCACTTGCTGTTCCCTTCCTCATTTCTGTCATTACTGAGTGCTGTGCACAGTTAAATTGTTTGGTTTCATGTAAGAGTCCTGTGATGGTGGTGGGGACTGGTTTGTCCAAGGTCCTAGATGTTTTAAGGAGTGGAGCCAGGATGCTAAGTCTTGGTAGTCTGCGTTCATAGCCTTTTAAAAAATGCTCAGCTGCTCTCGGTAGTCTGGAAAAAATCTTTTGCTTGGATGCCTGGGTGGCTCAGTTGGTTGGGCAACTGTCTTTGGCTCGGGTCATGGTCCCGGAGTCCTTGGATCGAGTCCTACATCAGGCTCCCAGCTCCTTGGGGAGTCTACTTCTCTCTCTGACCTTCTCCCCTCTCATGCTCTCTCTCATTCTCTCAAATAAATAAAATCTTAAAAAAAAGTCATTTGCTCTGTATCTTCCCACATTCACTACTTCCTGGTCAGCTGTTGAGAATCTATAGTTGACCAAGAAAGGAACAGATGGCCATTTGTATGTGTGCTGTTGGGCACTTCAGACCAGCAGGTGGAGTGCTGAGGAGCCCTTTCTTTCTCCTCACATCTGCTGGCTGCTTTAGGGGCAGCCTGGTTTCTTAAGGGGTCCACAAACTGCCTCAGGGTAAGCAGGGTTTTTACATGTTTGAAGGATCATGAAAAAGGATGAGGGCCAGGTGGGGTTGGGGGGTATATGGGGAAGAAACCTACGTGACTCTTAACCTAAAATGTTTCAAGGGTTTATCAGGGCAATTGACCTCAGCATAAATTCCCTTGACACTGGGTTTAGACTTCCTGTGGCTCGCTAGAATCACAACCTTCTGTTTGGATTTGTTAGCTCCTCTAAGAACTCTAAGCCGTATAAGCTCATTTTTACCCTCCTTGCTTCAAGAAAGAATTGTGAGAGGAAAGACACATCCAACAGTTTCAAAAAATGAGTGAACCGGAGGCAAGGCCTGAAGGAAGGCTGATGAAGCAGAGCTGGGATCGAAGGGGAGATTCACTGGAGCAGAGTTTAACCATTTTCATTGCTTGGTTTATTGCTCTTTCTTTGTATGACTATACCTTACAATTTATTCTGCTAATTGTCATTTGTATTCTTCCCAGTTTTTGGCTACTACCCATAATGCTGCTGGGAGCATTCATGTGCTTGTGTTTCGACCCCCACATGAAGGCATTTTTGTTATGGAACGGTGAGCGAAATTGCTGGGTCATACAGTGTATGGGTCACAGGGATAGCGTGCTGTGTCTTTACTAGGCACTGCCACATGGTTTCCCAAAGCAGTTATACCAAATGAAACTGCCTCCCACCCCCCGGCAGTTTACAAGCTCCAGTTGCTTTGTATCCTTGTCAAGATTTGGTTTTGTCGGTATTTTAAATTTTAGCCATTATGGCCATGTAATATTGCTTTAATTTGAACTTACACACTAACAACACTGAGCATCTCTTTATATGCTTATTGCTTGGGCTATTCTCTTTTGTGAAATATCTAGTTAAGTCTTTTGCCAGCCTTTTTGTTGGATTTACTATCTTGCTACCTACTGATTTGTAGGAGTTTTTAAAAAATAGCCAGTTATGGAAATTTTTGAGTTATATGCATTGCATAGATCTTCTCGCACTCTGGGTTTTCACTCCTGATGGCTTGATGAAAACAATTTTTTAATGTTAATATAGTCCAATCTACCCATTCTTCTAATCATTATCCAAGGTCATGAAGACATTCTGTGTTATCTCCCAGAAGTTTTGCTTTTTGTGCCTTTGTCATAAATCAAGTGTCTATGTAGGGGTATCCTTCTGGGCCCTTTTGTTTGTTCCATTAGTATGTTTGTCTGGTTGTACCAATATCACACTGTCTTAATTTGTGTAGTTTTTTATCAGTCTTGATTTCCCGTACAATAAATCATCCAGTTTTGAACTGAAGTCAAGTTCAAGTCAAGATGAAGTCAAGATCATCTTGTCTGTTAATCAAAATTTTGCCATATAAATTTTGTGATCAGTTTGTCAGTGTCACACACACAGAGATTTCCAGGGATTTTGATAAGGTTTGCAGTGACTATAGATAATTTGGAGAGAATTGACATCTTCTAATCTAGGAACACAATATATCCTGTGTATGTAGGTTTTCTTAAATTTCTGTATGAAGCTCTTCCATATCTTTCATAAATCAATTCCTAGATCTTTGATGTTTTTCAAGCTATTGTAAATGTTGTCATTTTTGGAATTACATTTTTAATTGCTTATTGCTGGTATCTAGAAACAATGTGCTCACTTCAGCAGCACATACACTAAAATTGGAACAATATGGAGAAGATTATCAGCACCCCTGTACAAGGATGAGACACAAATTTGAAAAAGAAATTGATGTTTTTATGTCAAACGTGGATCCAGTGACATTAATAAGTTCATTTACTAATTCTAATAGTTGATCAGTAGTTTTTTAAGACTTTTCTCTGTGCATAATTATATTATCTGTGAAAGACTTATTTCTTTATTGCAAGCCCTTGCAACAGTGATTTTCTGTGTTTGATCATACTCGAGGGCCTCAGGTACAATGCTGAATAGAAGTGGTGATAGTGGGCATCTTTGTCCCCTAATATCAGAGGGGAAGGTTTTCAGCATTTCACAATTAAGTATGCTGTAGGCTTTTTATAAACTCCATTTATTATATAATAAAGATTCCTTCTATTCTTATTTTGCAAAAAGTTTTTTAAAAATTATGAGTGGATGTTGAAATTTATCAAATGCTTTTTCTATACCTATTAGAATGATTTCATGGGTCTTCTCTTTTTTCTGTTCATGTGTGACATTTATTAATTTTAAATGTTAAACCAACCATGTGTTGCCAAAATACACTGATCATGATATTTTTATATGTACATGGAATTTTTCTTATTTTTAGGATTTTTGCATGTGTATTTATAAGGGAGATTGGCCTTTTCTTATTTTGTCCTTGTCAAGGTTTTGGTATTAAGGTTTTTCTGGTCTTAGTGAATGAATTGGGAAATAGTCTCACATTTCCTCTGCTCTGGAAGAGTTTGGATAAGATTATTTCTTCTTAATGTCTGGAAGAATTTGTTTTTGAAATCATCTGAGCTTAGAATTGTGTGTTTTGTAGGCATGCTTTTCATTATGGATGCAGTTTCTTTCATATATACAACACTTTCATATTTGGGGGGGTTACATATGTGAATTTTGGAAATTATTAGAAATTTGTCCATTTCACCTAAAATTTAAATTTTACTGGCAGAAAGCTCATAACACATCATTATTTTTCTTTTTCTTCTTCTTTTTAAATGACCGTAGGATCTGTGATTTCTCATGATGTCTCTTTTTCTTACTGATGCTGGGTGACATGTATCTTTTTTCTGGTTAGTATTATCAGGGGTTTACTAGTCTTTTCAAAGAACTGTATTTTGCTTTTGTATCTCCTTGTAAGACTTTGTGGGTTTCTTTTCCTGCCCCCTTTTTAAGAAAGATTTAATTTATTTATTTGACAGAAAGAGAGACAATGAGAGAGGGAACACAAGCAGGGGGAGTGGGAGAGGGAGAAGCAGGCTTCTCCCTGAGCAGGAAGCCTGACCTGGAGCTCTGTCCCAGGACCCTGGGATCATGACCTGAGCAGAAGGCAGACGCTTAATGACTGAGTCACCCAGGCGCCCTTCTTTTCCTGCTTTTTTTAAATCCAAAGCTCTTCAGCCCTGGTTCTTAACCTTGGCTGCCAATCCAGAGTCAGCTGTGTCACTTAAAGAAAAGCAAAAAAGACGGCAGCTGGGCTTCAACCCTGCAGATATTGACTTGTTAGATCCGGGCTGGGCCCCTGTTGTTCATGCTTAGAAGGCATCGCAGGTGATTTTGAGGTACAGTCACTGAGAGGTAGTCCAGCTAGTCTTCCAAAGAACTTCTGTGTCTGCTAAGAAAGTGGCTTTTACACAAAAAAAAACAAATTATTTGGGTTCACAAAAAGACTAGAACCTCCTTCAAGGAGACTTTAGGCTGCCATTCTTTTTGAACTACTATATTTTTGCATTCCTCATGTTGCACTTGACTGATAGAGCTATAGAAAAATGTACTTCTGTATAATTTACCTTTAATTCCTATAAAAACATCAGTTCCTCAAAGTCTGTACAAGCTGAACTTCTTGGCTGCTTGTCATTTTTTTTTTAAGATTTTATTTATTTATTTGACAGACAGAAATCACAAGTAGGCAGAGAGGCAGGCAGAGATAAGGGGAAGCAGGGTCCCCACTGAGCAGAGAGTCTGATGCGGGGCTCCATCCCAGGACCCTGAGATCATGACCTGAGCTGAAGGGAGAGGCTTTAGCCCACTGAGCCACCCAGGCGCCCCTCGGCTGCTTGTCATTACATTACTTTTTTCTGAACCTTGAAAAAAATTACCCACGTTCTTTCTAAGCTGTTGAATAATAAACAGACTTATTAATCTACTGCAAGTCAGAGTAGAACTGACTTAGAGAATTTTTTAGGACATTTCCATGTCTTTCTCTTTGCAACTCTCTTGCTTGTTGGTTCGCCTGTGAGGTTGTTGGCTAGTTATGAGGACCCCCCAACCTCCTATTGACTGTTTATAGATAGGTCAGTGGATCCTATAAGACAGAGACCCGGTCGCTTCCCTTCTTAAAATAAGATCGGCCTGATTGTTCCCATGACACCAGGAGGATGAGAAATTGTGATGATAAGCAATGAACAGGAATATTAGCTTTGAGTAGAAGGAGAGGAGAGACCTTCTGTAGAATATAGGGGACTTGGGGCTGACATGCTAGGACAGAAGTGCCCAGGAGCCGTCAGTACTGAGCTTTGAAAATTAAGTATGTGCTAGTCCTAGTGTTAACGTATTCATGGAAGAATGGCCAGTGTTCCGTCTAGAGTCCTGATGGTGGACAAGAGGCAGCATTGCGTGCCAGAGTTGGTCTTCCCAATTTAGCATTTAGATGTCAACAGTAAGGGCAGATTTCCCAGTGATGACCTGAAAGTGGCCTGCTCGTTCACTAAGTCATCTTGACTGTCCCTGCTTAAGGAATAGCCACGAGACAAACAGGTCGCCAGCTTGACTGACTTATAAATCACTGCTGAACCAATGTCTCTTGTAAGAAGAAATGGACCCTCAACTTTATGGTCAGCTAATCTTTGACAAAGCAGGAAAGACTATCCAATGGAAAAAAAGGACAGTCTCTTCAATAAATAGTGCTGGGAAAATTGGACAGCCACATGCAGAAGAATGAAACTGGGGGTTCCTGGGTGGCTCAGTCGTTAAGCATCTGCCTTTGGCTCAGGTCATGATCCCAGAGTCCTGGGATTGAGCCCCGAATCAGGCTCCCTGCTCAGTGGGAAGCCTGCTTCTCCCTCTCCCACTCCCCCTGCTTGTGTTCCCTCTCTTGTTGTCTCTCTCTCTGTCAAATAAATTTAAAAATCTTAAAAAAAAAAAAAAAAAGAAGAGGAATGAAATGAGCATTCCCTTATACCAGACACAAAAATAGACCCAGAATGGATAAAAGACCCAAATCTGAGACAGGAATCCATCAAAATCCCAAAGAAAACATAGGCAGCAACCTCTTCGAACTCAGCCACAGCAACTTTTTACTAGGCACGTCTATAAGGGAAGGGAAACAAAAACAAAAATGAGCTATTGGGACTTCATCAAGCTAAAAAGCTTCTGCACAGCAAAGGAAACAGTCAACAAAACCAAAAGACAATAGACAGAATGGGAGAAGATATTTGCAAATGACATATCAGATAAAGGGCTAGTATACAAGATCTATAAAGACCTTAGCAAACTCTATACCCAGCAAATAATCCAGTCAAGAAATGGGTGGAAGACATGAACAGACATTTCTCCAAAGACATACAAATGGCCAAGAGACGTAAAAAAATGCTCCATATCACTTGGCGTCAGGGAAATACAAATCATAACCACAGTGAGATACCACCTCACTCCAGTCAGAATGGCTAAAATTAACAGGAAACCACAAATGTTCACAAAGACATGGAGAAAGGGGAACCCTTTTACATTGTTGGTGGGAATGCAAGCTGGCGCAGCCACTCTGGAAAACAGGATCGAGATTCCTCAAGAAGTTGAAAATAGAGCTACCCTACGGCCCAACAATCTCACTACTGGGTATTTACTCCAAAGATACAAATGTAGTGATCCAAAGGGGCATGTGCACTATGAGGAAAACATAGGCAGACTATGGAAAGAACCAAGATGGCCATTGACAGATGAATGGATGAAGATGTGATGTGTATATATACAATGGACTGTTACTCAGGCATCAGAAAGGATGAATACTTACCATTTACATCAACGTGGATGGAACTGGAGGGTATTACTCTGAGTGAAATAAGTCAGAGAAAGAAGTATATGGTTTCACTCATGTGGAATATAAGAAGCAGTGCACACAATCATAGTGGAAGGGAGGGAAAACTGAATGGGAAGTCATCAAAGAGGGAGAAAACCCACGAGAGACTCTTAACTATAGGAAACAAACTGCAGGGTGGTGGAGGGGAGGTGGGTGGAGGGATGGGGTAGTTGGGTCATGGGCATTAAGGAGGGCACGTGGTGTGATGAGCACTGGGTGGTACACACAACTGATGACTTACTGAAGACTACTTCTGAAACTAATGTATTCTATGTTGGCTAATTGAATTTAAATAAAAAAGAAAAAGAAGATGTTCCATGGAAATACTGACATCATAATCTGACATGTCTGAGTTCAAATGCTGGCTGAACCTGTTTTCCTAGGCTATGAAACAGGAAAATACTTACCTCGTAGTAATGTTTTAAGAGTCAAGAAAAGAGAAGTAGCAATGACTCAGTGTGAGTAGAGCCCTAGATGCAGTTCTCGTGGGGGAATTTGTCACAGGGTGAGCATTTTAAGAGTAGGCTTGGCCTGTGTAGGCTTTAAGGCTTTATTAAAAATTCTGGGCAACAGAGAAGTCCATTCTATATAAACATGGATGGTATAGCAAGAAGAACGGCTTAAAAAATAAATCCATCATTCAGAGTAGAAAGTGACCGCTGGGGTCTTTCATTCTATGTTCGAGGCCAGTGACTACAAACATTTTCCTAATTCTGTTTTATTGTCTTAGTCCTGGCTGCTAAGACATATCTCCTGTCCAGAAGCTCATGAAACTATTTCTGACTTCTCTCCCATCCCAAAATGTGTCTAACCCACATCGACTTCCCTTAGGGTCTTTTCTCTAGATCTTATCTCAGAAGCTCGCAAGGGTAACAGATGAGTATTTTAATAGGGGCCTTCTGGAATGCCTTAGCTGCTCATGGTGAAGTTTTCAGACCCAAAGACAGGCTGTTGGAGAAGACAGGACTGAGGCACAGCCAATTCCAATGACAACAAATTTGGTGAGTCCCTGAGTTATTTTCTTACAGTGCTTTTGCATATAACAAGCTTTTGACTTAGAATTCTGATTGACTGGTGTCCTTTGCTGTTTCTAGTACACATGACAACACATAGCTCTCCATGGGTAACCACAATAAGGAAATGTTCCTAATATTAGGATAATTTGCTGCGAGTCTTTAGGGAACAAAGGCTGAATTGAAGCTAAGATTTAATTAGTTTTATTTTTATTTTTCATTATTTTCCCTACAAAGCAGGTAGATGAAAACAGTGGCGGTTTTCAGTGAAACACATCTTCTTCCTCAGACTCCTTCTCCACATGTAGATTCACGCTCCCTTTTGGGAGGTGACATGCTGTTGATTACTTGGGAATCAATCAACAGTCCCCATCCATCCCCATTTTTTTAAAAAGTGCCTTTGTGTCCTTTATAAGAAGAATTAGGAAGACAAAATATTTTCTTAACAAATCTTTAGTTTGTAGTTTGCGGTTTTTTTTTTTTTTTGGCAGTGGAAGCCGTAATCACATGCTGGTGATAAGTATCCCATTAGCACCAGCAAACATGCAAACATGGGATTAGGATGAGCGCTGTGAGCCAGCAGCAGGAACAGGTGAGCCACCTGGCAACAAGAACCCTGTTTAGGCCTCAACAAAAGCACAAAGGATAGGATTTTTCTTTGTAGGTCTTGAATTTGTTTTTCTTCTGCTTTGGTGCTAGCTCTTTCTTCGGTCTGGCAGACCATCTCAGCAACAGACTGTCCCAGCAACGCGTCTTCATGAAGTGACAGGGATGGTGCGAAGAGAGATGGCCCTGGCATCACAGCCCTAGTGGGTTCCAGTCCCAAGCAGCTCATGACCCACCGTGTGCATTGGCCCAAAGTTTCTGCATCTCAAATTCCTCCTTAGCAAAACAAAGAATATCAGCTCTCCCGACCTAAAAAAAAAAAATTTTTTTTTTAAGTAACCCTCAAGATGTGTTCAGTAAAACTCCCACGATACATGGAGGTGTTTTGTAAACTCTGAAGCCCTGCACAACTGTGTCATCGGGAAACCATGTGGGGATGAGGTGTGACAGAAGGGGGAACAGGAACAGCTGCGATCACCTGGGGGCCAAGTACCACTTCCTGGCCACGTGCTCTGCATCCTGTGGTCCCAATAATAGAGACAGTTCCATAACAGGAGGGACAGGCTCTGCAAATCTGGCTCCTTCCTACTTCCCTAGCCTTAGCCTTATGTACTTTCCTCTCTTCATCCAGAACTGTTCTCCATCCTTCACCTTTCAGCCAGTTATCGCCCCTTTAGGACGTCCATCCGTGACCCCCTGACTACGTTACAGTTGCTCCTGTTGCATGATCTTACAGAAGCGCGTACCGTTCCGAATTTGTCAAGTGTGTCATGATCACAATTTCCCTTTATCTAAGTGATTTCACATTCATAGTTGTCTCCCCATCTGCCTCTACGAGGGGCAGGGATAAATTTTGTCTTTTACCATTTTATTCCCGGTTCCTAGCACAGTGCCAGGAGTATGGTAGGTGCTCAGTGCGTATTTGTTCAATGAATGAACAAGGGACCAGGTGGACGAATGATGAGATGGGTCTATCCTGGAGATCCGGTGGGACCCAAGCGTAAGTGTTGGATATTTGAGGCTCAGTCCTGAGAAGGAGCAATTGACGAAATGGGCATTGGAACCATAGGAAGCCAGACTATGACTTTGGTGCAAACTGCTCTTTTATGCTCAGAAATTTATCTACTGAAAGTCATTTGGATTTATGGACATCGAATGGACATATACACAAAAGGACATGCATAAAAGGGAAAGGAGATTTCTGGAGAAAGCATGACTTCTAGAGAGACCCCCCACTCTGGGTAAGGAAGTAGATGTTGCCGGAAATGAAGTTGCACCTGGAAACACGCGTTTCTTCAGGAAAACCAACCAAAAACCCACGTTAATTCTCTAAGAGGTAAGCGGCCTGGGCTATGTTGGCAAATTCGTTTACACTCGTGTTGGTGTACACTCTTGCTCGAGCAGCAGCTCCCTAAAAACACCAGGTCTGCTTGATGGAGGAGAGAGAGGTGAAGACGCCTGGAGGGCGATGTCTGTCCTCCGCTCTGCAAGCAATCGGGCCTGCCTCGGGCCTGGGGAAGTGACCCGCTCGGGGACATTGGGAGCCAGCACTTCTATTCTCCTGCAGGAATCATGGACTCATTCTCATCTGATTAAGGGAGTGGGGGCAGATGGCAGTGAGAGGACCAGGGTGGGTAACGAGTGGTGATTTCAGCCCACACACAGGGTCCTGAGTAAGCGTGAGGCTTCCCCTTGAGGACTTGCACCAAAGCCTGAGGAAGACCCGGGGTTGGGGTAGTCAGGCCGAGGGCCGGCCAGGGCAGGTGCAAAGGAGCTGGAGTCACTGTTGTGAAGGGGACTTAATTTCTAGCCACAGCCTGGGTAGATCTGCTGACCTGGTCCAGTTGAAAGGACGTGTAATGTGAATTTTCCTAGCGTAGAAGACATTTCTGAGAAGCTGCTACTTCTCTCCACATCTGTGCCCACACTGGGCCATTCCTGTGCACAGCCACTCTGTGGTAATCAGTTTGTGCCAATGTGCCTGGGACTTTCCTGGCTTTAGCACTGCAAGTGTTGAGTTTTGGGCAAACCGGGACAGCTGTTCACCCTATGGCTCATTCACACTATTTCTTAACTTCACGCTGGGAAGACAGCGGGCCACTCACAGCCTCATAATACAGCAGAAACAAGAACCTGTCTTCCCTCTGGGATATTAAGAATCCACAGAACCACACAGATATTGTAACGCTCTCCCCAAGATTGTGTACCTGAGAAAGAGAAGGAACACAAGGAAGCTTCCTATGTTAAGGTGCTATCCTGGGGCAATAATTCATTTTCATTTGCCAAGGCATATCCTCCAGCATTTATTTATTTATTTATTTATTTATTTTCTCCTTTTTAAAAAGATTTTTATTCATTTGAAAGAGAGAGAGAGAGAGCCTGGACACAATTGCGGGTGAGGGGAGGGGCAGAGGGAGAGGGAGAAACAGACTCCCCATTGAGCAGGGAGCCCAACACAGGCTCTATCCCAGGACGCCGAGATCATGACCTGAGCCAAAGGCAGATGCTTAACCGACTGAGCCACCTAGGTGCCCCACAGCATTTCCATTCATATCTACAGTGGCTATTCACACTAGATTTTCTATGATAGATGTAATTTTATAATATATTTAGTAATGAATCGAGTATATAATTAATGTTATGAGTTTAAAAGCATTTAAACAAAGTCTAAATCAGAAAAACATGTTCATTAGAAATTCTGCCTTGATTTTTAAAAAAAGATTTTATTTATTTATTTGACAGAGAGATAGAGAGCACAAGCAGGCAGAGAGGCAGGCAGAGGCAGAGGGAGAAGCAGGCTCCCCGCTGAGCAGGGAGCCTGATGTGGGGCTCGATCCCAGGACCCTGAGATCATGACCTGAGCCGAAGGCAGACGCTTAACCGACTGAGCCATCTAGGTGCCCCATGCCTTGATTTTTTATTCCAAAATTATGGCTCACCATATCACCAAGATAGTCAAATCCTTAATCAATGGGACAGTGACTACCACCCCCACGTGAGGCAAATAAATGTAGAGTGGCGAAGGATAAGGAAGAGAAAAGATTCTACCGACATTCCTTTATTCCAGAGATTCCTTGGCAGAAGCAGTTCCTAGATGAATAGGTTCCTGGGTCTCGGTGTTAGATAGAAGGAGTCACTGGACTCGTCCGCTGGGGCATAGAATGGTGGGGCTGTAGGGCCAGCCATCTGGAAGGAGGGCACATCTTCTTTTCCCAGACAGGCTGAGAAGATGAGGAATAACCCACCGAAGGCCAGGAAAATCCCAGCAGCCCAGCCCAGGTAGAGGGCATCTCCAAACTCCCAGCGAGGCACAATCTCAGGGATGCTATTATCCCAGAAGTCTTGGATTGTGGCGTAGGCCACCCAAGAGACTGGGAGGAGGGTAGTGGCTGAAGCTGATGCTTCCAAAGTCCCTCCCAGGAGACAAAGCCGCCTTTTAAATACCCATCTGATCCTGTGTAACTGGAAGCATTCGGACCCAAAGCCAGAGAGCAGAAGCCCCAGTAGCCCCAGCCCATGGGAGGCTACCATCAGGATGCGGGATACCTGGAGCTCCTGGGGCAGAGACAAGAAGGACTCAAAGGCCTTGCACACGGCAACTTCCTCCTGATTCACGCAGACCTCCCAAAGTCCCATGATCCAGGTCTCCATTTCATTCAGGTCCAGACTGAGAGTCTTCCACTGGGGTAGGATGGTGGTGACACAGGAGCAGACCCAGCCGAGGAGAGAGAGGAGCAGTCCTCCAAGCTGGGCTTTCCCACGGAGACTCCAGGCCATGGCTGCTCCCACTACAGAGGCAGAAAGCAATGGACAGATGGCTCGGTGACGGGTTAGCGGGGCGTACTTTGGGGGCAGCCCAGTGGAAGATCTTTCATTCAGGGCTCTTGTTTCAATTTTTAGGCAGCAGCTGAGGCAGGTGCTAGGAACTTGGCAAGGTTGGGTTTAGGGGGTGTGCCCAAGATTGCATGTGGGCGTGGGGTCTGGGGGACGGCCTTATGAGAGGCAAAAAACAAAACAAAACAAAAAAAACCAAAAACCCCAAACCCCCCAAAAAACCCAACCAGACAGTAGACTATCAATATCTATTTGGTGAGTAAATTCATAGACTTGAAGGTAAAATCACTTCCCAGTTCCAAGATGATGAAAATGGTGTTCTAGGAATATACATTAATGTAATCGTTCTGGAGGGCAACATGACTTCATATTTCATACTTTCATTTTTTTTAAGATTTATTTATTTATTTGAGAGAGAGAGAAAGAGAGAGAGGGAGGAGGGGCAGACGGAGAGGGAAAGATATCCTCATGCAGACCCCCTACTGAGCGTGGAGCCTCATATGGGGCTCCATCCCAGGACCCTCAGAGCACGACCTGAGCTGAAACCAAGAGTCGGATGCTTAACCCACTGAGCCACGCAGGCATTCTTCATACTTCATACTTCTAAATATGCATATACTTTGACCCAGCCCCTTACCTCCAGGAACTGACCCTAATTTGTGGTGAATATATACAAAGATTATGAAAATGCCCATTTGAAATATTGGTTAGTACTGGGCAGCCAATTTAAAGTGATGTAGAAAGAATTTCAGTGACATGAAAAGTATTTCTGATTCATCGTTAAGTGAGACAGGCAAGTGACCAATCAGTGTATAGAGCATGTGGAGCACAATTTCACTTTTATTTATTTATTTTTTAAACAATTTTATTTATTTATTTGACATGGAGAGAGAGAGATCACAAGTAGGCAGAGAGGCAAGCAGAGAGAGAGGAGGAAGCAGGCTCCCTGCTGAGCAGAGAGCCCGATGCAGGGCTCGATCCCAGGACCCTGAGATCATGACCTGAGCCAAATGCAGAGGCTTAACCCACTGAGCAACCCAGGCGCCCACAATTTCACTTTTAAAAAAGCATGTATATCTTTATCTACGTATCACATACCACAAAATGTTAACCGTGGTTGTTTTAGTGGAAGGATTATGGATAGTTTTTATTTCCTTATTTGTGATTATCTGTATATTTTATACATTTTATTAGTGTATCAGTTAATATTTTTGTAAGCAGGAAACAAATGGAAAATGCCCCATCCAAGGAAGCAATCCAGACCAGAATCTGCCAGGAGGGATGTGCCCCCCTGCACCCCCTCACCCCTGCTGCCACAAAGCTCCTGCTGCTGTAGGACAGTAGCTGGAAGAGGTGGTACTTACTCATGCCAGCTTCTGTTCCTATGTGTTGCTCCTGCCAAAAGGCAGGTTCTGACAGCAAAGGAAATAATTTACATTTACTGAGTATGGCTAAACGCCATACTTTTGACCAGATACTTTATCCTTGATTGAATTTGGATTGAATTTTCACCTCACTGCTGTGAGATGCATGTTAAGTAACGTGCCAGGGTCCCCCAGCTGGTAAGCAACAGATCTAGCTCCTGGGCCAGGCGGTTTCAGACTGTGTCACTTCATGGCCCTGTCTCCAGGTCACCACGGTGACTCCCCCTTCACTGCGCCTGCACACCAGTGACAGGGCACGTGGGCATGGTTCATCTTTATGAACAAACACCCAAGAAAATTGGGATTTCTTGTAATAAAGACATACACGTTGGCCATTGTATTCCCCTATTAGTATTTTAAGCTACTGATAGTCCTACAGTGAGGAAGGGAAAGCAGGGGCATGGGGGAAGGGGAAGCAGGGGCGTGGGGGAAGGGGAAGCATGGGGAAAGGATGTAAGAAGACACAACCTTGACTTTATCTGAATGATGTCTCAATATAATCTGATCAGATTATCAGTGGTGTGGGAGTGTAGGGGGGTGACCAGAATAATCTCGAAGGCCCCTTTTCTTCTTTTATGTTTTATTATAGAACACTTCAATAATACGCAAGTAGAGCAAATGGAAAAAGAAATTTCATGTCCTACCGCCTAGCTTCAGAAACTATCCACACATACCGATCTTATCTCACCCATGCCCACATCCACTATTCACATCCCTCCCTTCACACTGTTTTGAAGCAAATGGGGGACTCTCTCAGATTGTAGCCTCCTTCTGCTGCTTTTGTAATAACCACAGGTTCTAATCAACACAATGGCAAAATATTATGCATCTCTGGAAATGCTGTCTGCTTGCATTTTATTCATCCAGATTTGTATTTGATATTTTCCTTCTTGAACACAGGCATGCCACAGGTGTATGAGCTCTGGGTCAGGAAGAATTTTCCTTATTCCCTTTCCTTTTCTTCAGAGCACTTTCTTTTCTTTTTTCTTTCATTTCCCTACCTTCCTTCCTTCCTTCCTTCCTTCCAGATTTATTTATCTGGGCCCCTGGGTGGCTCAGTTAACTGTCTGCCTTTGGCTCCAGGGTCCTGGAATTGAGCCCTTCATCAGCGGACAGCTTGCTTCTTCCTATCCCTCTGCTCCCCACCCGGCTTGTGCTCTCTCCCTCTTCAAGATAAATAAAATCTTTTTAAAAAAGATTTATTTATTTATTTGAGAGAGAGTGTAGACATGGTGGGGGAAGGGGCAAGGGGGAGAGAGAGAGAGAGAGAACCTTAAGCAGACTCCTTGCTGAGCGCAGAGCCTGATTTGAGGCTCAGTCCCATTACCCTGAGATCATGACCTGAGCTGAAATCAAGAGTTGAAAGCTTAACTGACTGATCCATCCAGTCCCCCCATTCAGGGCTGTTTCTTGACAATTTGTGAAAATCTGTGAGTTGGGAGACATATAAACAATGATAAGTGTGAACCATGGGGGGAGGTCAGGTTAGTGAGGGAAAAGAGAACGCATTCATCTTATTAATTTCTTTTTATATTTATTCAGATATTCATTCATGCTTGCATGCACTGTCTGTATGTAGCAACTCCACTCCTTTCTCCATGTTCTTTCTTCTCCTTCTTCAGTCTAACTCTGGCTCTTCCTGGCCTTTCCCCGCAGACTTGACAGACTGTCTGCAGCTTATCCAATGGCCTCTCTGCCCAGGGAGAGGCAAAGCTCTGTAGTTGCATCTGTGGGGCTGACCCATGGATTGGTTTCCTGGAGAAGATCCCAGAACCTCAGCCTCAGAGTAGTACCTCCTTCCATTCTCAGTTCAGATTCCTTCTTTACTGTGAAACTCTTCTGGGTCAATCAGACTGCCAAACAGCCTTCTCCATTGTTTCCTCTGCCCTTTGTATCTTCCTCAGAGGTGATTTAGCTTCTGGGCCTGTTACTTGCACAGATCCCTTCTTAGGCCTGCACCTAACTTTGTATTTATTTTATATTCTTTTCCTTAAAGAGTCTTGCCCTTCCCAGCAACTGGATAAGATTTAGTCCCCCCCAAAATCTGGACTGATCTCTCATTTACCTTCAAGATGGCAATGATCATATTTCCTGGGATTATTTATTCACCTATTTTGGATTTCCAGCCTAGCCCAATGTCTGTCATATGCAGTTAAATAAAATTTAAGTTTTCAGGAATGTCCCCTGCAGATCCTTCTTTCTCACTGGGCATTTAGTAGTAGTAGCATTTAGAATTCAAAGTGAGGCAGACAGGTCTACTGAACAGAAACGGATTTGGTTTTCCAGGGAGGGACGCCTTCCCAGCATGTTATGGCTGTCCTTTGTGCTTCCTGTCTCAACCCCAGCTTCATTTCCTTTGCTGGTGTCACAGAAAGCTGCCCTTGGCTCCCTGAGATAAGCAGATAGTCCTACAGACACTTAAAATTGACAAAGACTTTAGGGTCAGCATCTACGTGGGGTCAACCCTCACCAGTACTTTTTAAAAAATTAAAGATGACATTTTAATTAAAGCAGTACATGTTTATGACAGAAAAATAGGAAAACAGGGCAAAAAAGAGAAAAAAAAATACCATAAGTTTGCCACTCAGATAATTTGGTGTATACCCTTTACCTCTATATATGTATCTATATCTATTTATTTTAAAAAACAATCATCCTGTATATGGTATATTATGAACATCTTCCAATATGTAACACATGTAAATAATGGAACAATTTTTAAAAAACTTTAGATAAAGTTGATTTGTAACCTCTGATAGAAAGTGTTAAATATCTTGCTCTAGTCTACACAGTACTAATGTTATTTATGCTTAAGTCATATAAACAATATAAATATGTAATGGGGGCGCCTGGGTGGCTCAGTTGGTTCAGCGTTTGCCTTCAGCTCAGGTCATGATCTCAGGGTCCTGGGATTGAGCCCCTCATCAGGCTTTCTGCTCAGCAGGGAGTCTGCTTCTCCTCTCCCTCTGTGCTCACCAGTGCACTCTTTCTCCAATAAGTAAATGAAATCTTTAAAATATATTTATAAATATGTAATGTATTACATAGAAGGAACACGTGTATTTGTTACACAGATGTAGTGTTTATGTAATATATGCACATAGTTGTACGTAATATATCTACATAGATTGCATTGTAAACTATGCAACATAAAAGGAGGGCAATTTAGGCAGGCGTTTTTATGAGGTAACGCCACTTCGTTTGCACAACTCCAGAGGGCACTATTCATATAGACTCTGATGGCAGCTGCGGCCCTTAAGGGTGAATAATTAACGAAAAAAGATCAAGGTGGGTTCCTCCGGTATTCCGGCTCGATAAATTACAGAGTTAAGCGTTTTAAAGTTAAGAAAGGTTCATTTAGGACTGGTTTTTAAGTAAAAACATTTCATTTCTTCTTGCGAAAAACAGGCGGGAAGAAACTATTTGAAAACAGCCAGGAAAAGAAACGCGTCTTCCCCGGTTTGCCAGCTAAGGGACACCGTGGAAATTCCAAGCTAGGACGGTCCCGGTGCCTGCTGGGAGTTGTAGTGTGGCCTCGCCTTCAGAGCCGCAGTCTGGATCCCGAGAGGCTCAGTTTCCCGGCAGGCCGCGCGCCAATCCCGCCGGCGGGACTGGGGCTACCGCGCTGGCCGCAGGACAGTGACTCGGTCGGTGTCCGTTCCCGTCGTGGCGATGGCTTCTTTCGTGACGGAGGTTCTGGCACACTCCGGAAGGCTGGAGAAGGAAGATTTGGGCACTCGGATCAGCCGCCTGACCCGGCGGGTGGAGGAGATCAAGGTGAAGGCCGGGCAGCCGGAGGCTGACTGAAAAGGGACGCCGGGTCCGTTTGTGGGGACGGGGAAAGGAGTAGGGGCGAAGGGCGGGGAGAGGGGTATGAGCCGAGTCAGGTGTAGGGGCTGAGGGGAAAGAATGTGAAGTGGGAGGGCCGGCAAGTGTGTGGATTGGGGTGGGGCCCGGAGGGGAGCCCAGGCAGGGTTTGGGGAGGCCTAGAGCCTAGGAGAGGAGAAGGCGATTGCCCGGGAGTGCTGGGCACTGGGGTTAGAGTGGGGATCGGTCGGGTCGGGGGCTTTACGGGAAGACTGAGGAGACCAGCAGGGGAGGTGGGACCGGAAGCCCGGAGGTGTCCAGGGAGGTTGCAGGTGAGAAGGGTAGAAATGCGGACAGGACCACCTCCCTGATTCGTGTTTATCTCCCCCGCCCACTCCTTTTTATGCTATTTGCTGATGAATAAAATAGCTTTGGGAGAATTGTACCGTTCTCCCCTCTGAAATTTTTGTTGTTCCAGTCTGTCAACATGTGTATGAAACTCTGGTCTTCATCCCCAAGTCCTTTGAGGCTGCTCTGAGTGACGTAAAACATAAAAAAAAAAGTTTCGGTGGACCCCGCTGTCTTGAGATTGATACAAACCCAAAAAGCATCCATTCACAGTTTCACTCTGTACTGGTATCCTTCCCTTGCCAGTATTTGTTCACATCTTTGTGGCTTTCATTTAAAGTTGAGTGTTTAAGTTTGGATTTAAGTCTGGAAGTTGTGAAAGGTTCATTTAGGACTTAATTCTGGCGTTAAGTCTGGATTTCAGGGAGCAAGTTTGGCACCCTATCATAAAGGCACAAGAAGGAGGTCTTCCTAACAACCCCTGATTTTACAAAAATGGTTTCCTGACTTGTAAGTAGTCATGTTACCGCCATCTCTCCTTTAACTTGGGTTTAGGGTTTTTCAACACTTTTTATATGGTGGAAAGACTGTTGAGCGACCTTAGCATGGCACTCAAGGCTCTTACTGTTCTGGACCTAGCTTTCCTTTCAGTGGGTTTACTTCACCAGCTTGGATCTTTAGCCAACTGACAATTACTTTCTATGCTCCAAGCAGACCCAGTATTTTTCCTGTTTCCCAGATTTTGCTTATGTGGCCATTTTTTCATCTTTACCTGTAGTGTTTCTACGCATTTTTTTTTTGAATTTTATTTATTTATTTGACAGACAGAGATCACAAGTAGGCAGAGAGAGAGGAGGAAGCAGGCTCCCTGCAGAGCAGAGAACCGGATGTGGGGCTCGATCCCAGGACCCTGGGATCATGATCCTAGCGGAAGGCAGAGGCCTCAACCCACTGAGTCACCCAGGCGCCCCCTACCCATTTTTAAAAAGATTTTATTTACTCATTTGAGAGAGAGAGAGCAAGCAGAGGGTGAGGCAGAAGGAGAGGGAGAAGCAGACTCCCTCTTGAGCTGGGAGCCCGAAGTGGGGCTCAGTTCCAGGACCTAGAGATCATGACCTGAGCCAAAGGCAGATGCTTAACCATCTGAGCCATCCAGGGGCCCCATCTACCCATTTTTTATGTCTTATCTCAAATTTAGTTTCCTGCGTGAAAAGTATCTCCATTTTTCCCTCAAGCAGAAGTGATCTCTTTCTCATTTGTGTTTCTGGAGAACATTAACTCTTTTCCTATATTACATTTTTATTTTTTGGTTACTTAAGTGTGTTGTACTTTTCCTGCTTAAAAATAACTGAAGTGTGGGCAGGCATAATTTTTTCTGGTATATTCCAAAGCATCCATTGCAGAGTATTCAATAATTTGTTTATTGATAAAGCTCAAATTAAGTTAGAGTTTTAAGATTAGGCCTTAAAGGGGCACCTGGGTGGCTTAGTGGGTTGGGCCTCTGCTTTTGGCTCAGGTCGTGGTCTCAGGGTCCTGGGATCGAGCCCCACATCGGGCTCTCTGCTTGGTGGGGAGCCTGCTTCCCCCCCACTCTCTCTGCCTCCCTCTCTGCCTACTTGTAATCTCTGTCTGTCAAATAAATAAAATATTTTAAAAAAAGATTAGGCCTTAAAATTTTATAAGCAAGAAAATAGAAATTCATAAATTGAAGTATACAGATTGTGGATTTAATTTATCCATTTGTTTTTTCTAGTAGCTATATGATTAAAGTTGGTGGCTATAGTCTGAACTAATCTAGTTTAATATGAGAACTTCTGGCTCCCCCTTTTCTTTTGCAGCATTTGTACTTTTGGGGACTGGTGGAATTTGTCTTCTTGGACCCTAATAATGTTACAAGATCCTTAAGGGTGGGAGAAATGTCCCAAAGAAACCCATTGGCCTGGAGGAAAAGTAAAGGGGTGTGGGTAACTGGCAAGAAGGCTCCAACATGGAGGATTCCTTATGAAAGATGAGCTGTATATTTTTAATAGAGTTCTCTACTCATCCCACTGTAATTCTTCTGTCTTACTTTATAGGGCGAGGTGTGCACCATGATCAGCAAGAAGTATAGTGAATTCCTGCCTAGCATGCAGAGTGCACAGGACCTGGTTACCCAAGTGGATAAGCTCTCTGAGGACATTGACCTGCTGAAATCCAGGATAGAGAGTGAGGTAAAAATGGTTCATTATATTGGTTAGGTTTGTAGGGTGGTAGTTCAGCTTCCTGAGTCCTAAGACATTTCAACTCTGTGTGTAAATTTTTAAGACCTCACTCTCCTTCCTTATTGGTCATTGGAAGTTGCATTGGATAACTTTAGAGTAACTTTCAATTTAAAATAGAAATATTTTCCAAAACTATAAATAATTTTCTTAGCAAAAATTTGCATTTGAATAGCATTTTGTAATTAAAAAAATAATCTTAGAATTTTACTGTCTTCAAAGTAAAGCTGAATCATTTGGCCTTTTCTCATCTCTTAGTTTAAAATGTTTGCATCTCTTAATGGCTAGCATTCTCTTATATCTGTGGCTGGCCTCCACACTTTCCAGGCTCAGCATAATATTGGTCATTTGGCCTTCTCCTGGAAAATTGGCTTGATTTGCCAATTACAACCACTCTGCTTCTTGTCATTGAGCCACTTTATCTGGACACACAAAGAATCCTTGCCTGTCTTGTATCATGTCATTGTCTCAGGCCAGTGCTTGCTCTGCTTCTTAGGCAAGGTCTGGTGGGGTTTAGAAATGCTTACCATGTTTGCTGGAGTGCTGTCATCACAAAAAGAAGTAAGCCAGTCTGGAAACAAAAATAGTCACTTTATAATTTTAAAAATATTTTTCACATGTATTATTTCAGGAATTTTTTTTGCTGTATTTTACTTTTTGGAAACATAGTCATTTGAAGCAAGGAAAGCACTGGTATTAGAGGTTTAAACAGGTATAATCTTAGAGGCCTTCTCTATCTATTGCTAAATTATTGGGCAGGGCTCACTGATATCTCATATCAAGATGGTGAAATGTTTTCAAAATCCTCAAGGAAAGACGCCCAAGTCTTTCTCTCTATGTGATTTACTAAGGAAGGAAAGTGAGCAGATGTGTTTTTCAAAAGTTCTGTATAAAACTTCAGTCATAAGGGGCACCTGGGTGGCTCAGTGGGTTGGAGCCTCTGCCTTCGGCTCAGGTCTGATCCCAGGGGTCCTGGGATCGAGCCCCGAATCAGGCTCTCTGCTCAGCAGGGAGACTGCTTCCCTTTCTCTCTGCCTGCCTCTCTGCCTACTTGTGATTTCTGTCAAATAAATTAAATCTTAAAAAAAACAGAAACAAAAACAAAAAACTTCAGTCACAAATGGGGATTTCTAGTTACCTAGAAAATCTATTTAATAGCCAGTTCATCAATCATTATAATTCGAGGTTTTAATAAAAACAAATTTGTTCCTCTACAAT
This sequence comes from Taxidea taxus jeffersonii, assembly GCA_003697995.1. Lineage (NCBI taxonomy): Eukaryota > Metazoa > Chordata > Mammalia > Carnivora > Mustelidae > Taxidea > Taxidea taxus. The sequence goes on from ML102744.1 coordinate 44,180, forward strand.
TCTGGCGCAGTTCAAATGATATTTTCGAAGTATTTTTGTAATTAGTTGATTGTTAGATCCGTGAGTCAATAGTCAGTCGTAGACCGTACTATTAGAAACGCAGTATCTGGAACAAGAGAGTCATGGATTGTCTGTACCTTTAGCTGACCAGATTATGGTTGGTGAAATTTATTCAGTTCTGGTGGTTGCATTTTGAAAGGTGCCTGGTCTAAATGAGAAGGTCCATACCTAAACATTTTGCCATCAGAAGAATGGTGAAAGAAACTGAGGGCGTATAGCCCTAGTAAGACTGAAACTTAGGGCTGGAGAATGAAAATGAGATTTAATATGTAGATATTATAAAGAGATTCATTCAGTCATTTGGTATACTTACTGAACATCTGCAAGGTGCCAAATACTGTGCTGATTACTGAACAGTAATGATAGTTTTTTAAATTTCAAAATATGAATCTCATGCCTAATGTAGATGACTAAAATAGTATCATACCCACTAAATAAGAATAATTCAAATAGAGGGAAAATATAGCTGAGCTTGGCTTCCTGTAGGAAATGGCATCAGACCAAACCTAAAGTGATAGGCAGTTATGCAAAGAGGAAGGAAGAGCGTTTTAGGTGTACACTGGGGACAGCGTTACAGAGACATAGATGGAATGGAGAGATGACTCTTTCAGAGAGGCACAAGGATTCCATATGCCTCGTGTTTAGAGAGCTTGGTGGGAAGGGACAGGAGATAAGAAGAGAAAGGTAAGCAAGGACCTTGTGGACATTATCTTGATGGCATCAGATTTGAATTTTAGGGATCCCATTCTGCTGGCAACTTGAAGAAAGGACTTGAGAATGAGACAGGGAAATGATCTGGCAGTTAAAGCATTAGGAGGCAGTTAAACTAGTCAGGGAAGAAAGAACAGGGGCCTGCTGTAAAGTCAGTGGCCATGAGGATGGAGAAGAGGATGAGGATGAATCCTAGTGACATTTAAGAGGTGGGATCTTGGGACTTGATGTGGGGAGTGAAGGATGGAGGAGTGAAGGATCATGGAGAACAAGGTCATTGATGTGCCATTCACTGAAATAGAGAATCTCAAGAAGGAGTAGGTTTTTGTGGGGTGCCTGTGAGATATGCAAATGGAGCTGCACAGTTGGAGGGTATGAAGATGAAGTCTAGACATAAAAAAGAAATGAAAAGAGCGTGAGAGAGCGAGGGAGAGGCAGTCCTTGAAATGCAGTTGCTCAAATGGTTTTTAGTGTAGTAGTCTGGGCTGCCAGGCCAATTCTACACAGTCAAGAACTGTGAGGGGATCTGAGATTTTAATCTACTTGCAAGTTAGCTAGTTAGCCTGCCACAGTTTTGTGGACGCTGCTAGAAGACATGAGACTCCTTGGGTAAGAGATGAAAGACAGTTTATTACCCATAGCAGTGGGCAGACTGAGTGTTTTGTACAGAGGTTAAGAACAGAGAGAGAGGGACGCCTGGGTGGCTCAGTTGGTTGGGCAGCTGCCTT